>JNEY01002125.1:0-12198 GCA_020875895.1 Aphelenchus avenae
TCGGAAGTGAAGAATAACACAGAAAATGAAGGTAAAAACTCTTACCCGCTCTTGCATACGTAGCTGTACCGGTACCAAAACTGCACGACGAGAAAGACAACATTTGCGTGTAGGCCTGCGCAGAGACCAAACGATGCGAGGAAGTCCACCGTTGGCGAGCCGTAGCCGAAGAAACCGTTGGAAAAGATTACTAAATACCCGTCGCTGGGAAAGCACACCTAAGGGGTCAATTAGTAATAGAATAATCGCTTGTTTCCTACCGGTTGCCCAAGAAATGCAATAAGGCTAAGCAGGATGTCGCTGACGCAAGTCGTGAGGAGCACCCTCCGGTACACTTTCACATAGCGAGTCGAGTGAGCGAGGATTAGGTGCGCTAAGTAGCAGTTGAGTACGAGCGCGGACCCGTTGATCGCGGTGTCCAAACAGTGATGGAGGACGCCAACGTCGACGGACAGCATCACACTCGTGTAGTGTCCTGAACGTGTAGTGTGAGCGCGATCAAGCCTAATGGAAAGCAGACGTTTTTGAGACTCGCTATATACATCCGTAGCAGACGTACTTTGTTTTGCACCATGAATTGTAATGTACCTACCCACTTTTGCAACTGCTTTGTAGCGGATACCGAAATTGTGGAAGTACAGACGTCGGCGAGCGGGATAATTGCTCGAAGTCAAACTGGACTTCTCGAGGCAGCACGCGCATCAGGTCAGCTTATCGGTCTAATGATGCGTGACCGCGAAGTACCACCGGGCAAGCAGTGCGTCATGTGTGCCGAGGCGTCAATGTTTGAGTACATTTGAGGCACCGCACGTTTTTGTACTGATCAGTTACTGTTGAGCTACTGAGCGCGAAGTGTTCAGTATAAGTGACTAAATATTAGGTACACATCGTTTATTTTACTCTATTTACTGGTCCGGGTTATATGTGTTAGCAGCTATTGGCTTCTGGTTTCGCGAAGAACGTGAAAAGCAAGCATCGAATAAAAACTAGCAAAGAATCAAATCATATCGGATATCTTAGACAAGTTTTATTCAGTGACAGACCCCGTTATGTGGGTGGTCTTGCACTCGCAACTAGAGGCGTCTACGCGGCCGTCGTTGGTTTCATTCTCTAATTTATCCCGCTTATCCGGAGTTAGAAGGAACGCGGTATCTGACCCCAAACCTACTTTGCCTCTATGGAAACGTCAGTGTGAGACAAAGTCAGTGCTGGACAGCCACTTGCTAGGGTCATGCTAGCAAAAGAATTGCGGACTTCCCCGTTATCGAGAGAGTCGAGGATCGAGAAAATTCTCGGCGGAGGGGGGCAGAAAAGTTCGTTCCCCTACCATCTGCTGCGTTTAGTAATTTTATACGCCTTCAAAGTGCACCCGCCTCCTTCTAGAAGCCTTGCAACGAGTGGCGCTAACGCTTTCTCTAACGCGCTCGATGTCCTTTTCGGGTAATTATAGTCTGGGGACATGTGTTCGAAAAAATTTAATTTAAATCACGTTGCGATATTCGACAGTTATCGGTCGGCTATTTTGCGCTGCACTTAAAATGTCTGGCGCACTTAAGTGTTCACGATAGACAAGCCCGCAGCTGGCTGGACGGCGGTCTGCTTCCTCCATCCGAACGCCCTCTTCGTCGCTTCGCGGTATGGACGAATGAAGTAGACGGTCGTTATGGGATTAAGCAGTGTGATTGTAGTGGCGACGGAGGTTGCAAAACCTGAGCCGGCAGACGGTAATAACCGCGCTGCCATGGCAGTCAGGAAGTAGGCAATCGGTAGGATAGCAGTGACGAAAGGGCCAAGAGCCTAAACAAGTCCGTCCGTCATCACTATAACCTAAAGCGCTGGTCTGATGTGCTCCCGCAGCGAGAGATGGCTTCTCGGGTTATTAACCACAACAGAAATCTAATGAAACTTATCAAAACGGCAACCAGGGGACAATTTGGTTTAGAGGAAAATGCATGCAGGCATGCCATGCTTCGGACATGCGTGCGTGTGGTCATGCGTACCGAGCGGTATCGCTAGCATAAGCATGCGACATCATCATCATACGAGTGTCTGCGCGCGCTACGCGCGCGCTAGGCGGCCAGGGACCTTCGGCAAAACTTGACGGAAGTGAGCTCTTTTCTGCCAGCCAAATATGCGATCCGGTCTCAGATTCGGGCTCAGCGTGTTCCAAAATACTTCTCTCTTTATTTTGGACCGCTTGGGCACCAACGGACGGTTCCACCCCTGGGTCGGGCAGACCCAACAGCGGACTAGAACACCGCCCTGCCCTTAAATTCCGCTTCAGTATGTTCTAAAATACTTTCCAGACGAATTTGGACACCTACGGCGAAACCGCCCCTGGTGTGGGGGGGGGGAAGTAGGAGTCGGGGCGGAAGTTTCCATTTCCCAGATGCGGACTCAGCTCGCTCGAAAACAGTTCCCTGTGTATTCTGAGAAATGTTGGGCGCCAATACGGAATCCATCCCATGTTGCGGGGCGGACCAAGGGTCAGAGCGAAACCCCGAAACCCGCCATTAGATTTGGACTGAGCATAGTTGAAAACGTTCCCTGTGCATTTTGGGCCGTTTGGGGCACCAAAGCGGAATCCGCTCCATAGAGCGGAACGGATCCAGTGCGGGGCGGAACCCAGCTTCGACCTCAGATTCGGACTCAGCATGGTCGAAAACGGCCCCCTGTGCATTTTGTGCCGTTTTGGGTACCAGGGCGGAATCCAACCCATGGGCCGGGGTGGACCCAAGGACGGGACGAAACACCGAGCGGACATCAGATTCGAGCTCAGCATGGTCGAAAACGGCTCCCTGTGCATTTTGGGCCGCCTTGCGTACCAGGGCTGAATCCGCCCTATGGGGCGGGTCGGACCCTGGGGCGGGACGGAACCCCGCGTGGGCCTCTGATTCGAACACGGCATGGTCGAAAACGGCTCCTTGTGCATTTTGGGCCGTATTGGGTACCGGGGCTGAATCCGCCCCATGGGGCGGGGCGGACCCTGGGGCGGGGCGGAAGTCCGTTCCGACTTCAGATTCGAACTCAGTATGGTCGAAAACGTCTCCCTGTGCATTTTGGACCGTTTTGGGTACCAGGGCGGAATCCGCCCCATGGGGCGGGGCGGACCCTGGGGCGGGGCGGAAGTCCGCTCCGACCTCAGATTCGGACTCAGCGTCCCCGAAAACCCCGAGGGCACAGAATCAGGCCGCAGAACACTCGGGAAAGCTTAAAACTGAGGAGCGTGACAGATGGACGGACAAACGGAGCACGATTATTATATAGGATTTGCCCAGTCATCCATACTTACAGGAATGATGATATGGACCAAAAGTTTCGAAGTTTGAACTGGCGTTAAGTAGCCCCGCATCGGGACATGACTTGTCGGATTATTGGCCACAGTAGCAAGGAACTTGCACGTACCGGTGTACGAACAGTGACATGCTTTCAGCATCCATGCATGCAGGATGCAGGGAAATTCAGACAGCATTAGCATGCTGAGTACAGTAAACGCGTACTAGGTGCGGCTGGCTATTGCATTGGCTGGCTGCATTAGACAGAACGACGGCTGCATTCGTCGACGGCATTGTGTACTACGCATTTCCGCATGTAGCAGCCGGCTTTTTTTCTACCGTGCTGCTAGACGAGGGATGCATGCGTGGCCTAGCACTCATGCGTACTGAGCGGTACCGCATGCAGAAGTACGCAACTTACAGATTTCAAAAGATGCCCCTTCGACCCGGACTGCAGCACCGGATCTGTGCATTCCACTAAGCTAACATGATATACCGTACAACGTCTATTTGTGGCACCGGCCCATTATTTTTCAAAGGGTCCGCGAATTCGAGCAAAGATACTTTTTGGCCACCTATGGGGGCCCACTAGTAGGGAAGACACACTAATAGACGTTTTACGGTTGTGCGGCCCGCAATTTTTGTAAACCCGGCTAGCGTCGCTGCATGCGCGTTAGTGCGCACGAGAGGCTAGTAGCAAGTAACCGAAGAGACTCACCAAAGCGATCAGCGCTCGATGAACGTCGGCATGCATGTTCTTCGTGGTCTCATGAATGGATGATCCTAGGCGTCTCAGATGCGTGATAATCTTCCACTCGCTCCAGATTATCAGCAGATAGCCCCCGCCGGCAGTGATCACGTAGCATCCGGCATACAAGAAAAACTTTGGCCCGCTCTAAAATATCCTCGTACCTGCATGTCATTTTACGTTTGTCTGAGACTCACCCAATAGAATCCGACAGGATGCGGTGGCCTTTCGTTCTCGAAAGGCCGTTGTAGCCCGAAGAGTGCAATCAGGCTGAGAAGGATGTCACCGACGCAAGTCGTCAGGAGCACTGTCTTGTACACTTTTACATAACTGGTTGAGTGAGCTAGGATTAGGCGCAACAGGTAGCAGTTGAGTAGAAGTGCGGAATCGTTTACCAAGGTGTTCAAAAGGTATAGATCACGCGAACGTTCGCGGACGTCATTAAGGGTCGTCTTGTCTCGTGGCGAAGCGTCATACGTTCCTGGCACGCAAAGCGTGGTTGTACGACGATTCGGGAACCGACGATACGGGAACCGACGATTCGGGAACCGACGATTCGGGAACTTTTCACGAATTTTCACGACGATTCGGGAACAGACGATTCGGGAACCGACGATTCGGGAACCGACGATTCGGGAACCAGCTATTTGGGAACTGTAGATGTGTAAAATTAGTGAGCCGTTTATAGGTAATAAAAAATTTTCGTTTCCTATGCCTAAGGCCTAATCAAACGGGTACCTGATTATTCGACCGGATGTTTTTCGACCGCGGACTTTTCGACCACTGAAATTCTACCGGAATGATTTTGCGACCGCTCCGATTTTTCGAGCGGACAACAAATAGGTCATGTTTTATTCGATGAAACATCTTGTAGCTAAACGCAGCGGCTTAAATCCATTCGTACTCGAGCCATCCAGGGCATGACGGCGTAGCACCAGCGTTGCATCCATGACTGTGGCCAACGATGACGGTTCGACATCCGGAATCGAAGTCCACCTTCAAACTGAAAGCCCCATTGGCCATCAGTTTGCAACCACCGGAGCTTACCGCGCATTGCAGGACACCTGGTGACAATTGTAATAGTAAACGGAGTCCTTGAATGCCCTAAGTCGGTAGAAGAATCCCTGATGAAAGACTTTAACAGGTCGTTCCATCTGAAATGTATTTCACTTAGCGGCAGCATGCGCAAGCCCTGGAGTGTAGGGACGCCCGGAAAAAAGTGATCCAGTCCTTCGGAAACCCCGACATTGAGGGCAATCTTCGCATTTTCGGTAGAGCTAATGGCCCTCCCCGAAGGGAGGGCTTCCAAAAATTTCGTGTTCGCCTTAAAGAACCTTCGACAGTGGGACCCGGGTGCGACTGTCCGGGTTTCCCACGGACTTTACCAGTACAGTTTCCGTGCCTGTGAACATCGAAGAAGAAATCAATGCATCCACTTTCATGCCGTCTTTTACTGATCTTCTGCCTTTCTTGCTCAATCCTATGTGATTTAGTCGTTGTGTGGTTTTGAAACAGCTCTCTTAAGAAGAGAAGGAATAAACAATTCATGTGTACAACGTGTTTATTCTCTGTACAAGCGACAGCATTGCCGTAAACAAAGGAATACCGGTTCCCGAATATCGGGTTCCCGAATCGTCGGTTCCCGAATCGTCGCGAAAAGTTCCCGAATCGTCGTCCTACCGCAAAGCGTCTAGCGGATCGACACTTACGGAAGCATATTTTGTGACACAGCCATTACGCCTTTGTAGAATGCACTTTATATTTACGCATAAATCGTAGCCAAGCTCCATTTTACTCATTCGTATCGACGCCGAAATTGCGGAACAGGTCTTGTCGAGTGGTATAACCGCCGGAAGTCAAGATGTACCGGTCGAAGCCGTCAAGCTGATGATTTCAGCTAATCAATTAAAGTGTGCCCCCTCCAAATACCACCTTCCAAACAAGTGCGTTGGTAACTGCGTCGAGATGCATGCGGGCGTATAATTTGAGGACACCGCAACATTTCCTTGTTGAGCAAGTCCAAGGAGCTAATGAGCGCGAAATGCTCGTAAGTACTTCGCGCTATTGAGCAACCTGTTGATGCATCCGGGAACAACGTGAAGACCAAGCCTACGGAGCTGTAGCGCTGGGCAGCACAAAGCACATTTCAGTAGTACTTCTGAAATTCTGTGTTTCAGTGCACATATCCGCAAAAACTGTCACATTTCGTAGCAATATTGGATACAGCCGGACAAGGAATACAATCATACGACGCAGTTCATATAACTTTTATTTAGTCATTTGCTTCATTATCTGCGTGGTTCTGGACTCGAATTGAGCGTCCTCATCGTCGTCGTCCGCTTTGTACTCGTGCCATAAAAGTCGCGGCAAACACAATAACTCATTTTCCTGGCTGGATATTAGGGCGAGGAATGCTCAACGCAAGGAAAAATTGACGCAGGAGCATCAGTGTGACGCAGGCGCATGCACGGAAGGAGCTTGCATAGTAGGAGCCTGTCAAACAGAAGAATGCAGTCCGCGGGCATGCGAGGACAAATCAGGGCATGCGATGCAGGAGCATGCCGAGCAAGTATGTGCGGAGTATGCTCGTGCGAGGCAGGAGCATGACAGGCAGGAGCATGTTAATCAACGATACGCCGATTTTACTGCCAGTGAATTTACTGCCAAAGCCACGGTGCATTTACTGCCAAGACTTTACTGCCAGCTGTACTGACAATGCCATTAACGCCAATTTTAATGCGTCTTTACTGCCAATGGCGTCTCGAATTTTACTGCCAACCATGTTTTATTTCAACTGTTACTTGNCACTTAGCGGCAGCATGCGCAAGCCCTGGAGTGTAGGGACGCCCGGAAAAAAGTGATCCAGTCCTTCGGAAACCCCGACATTGAGGGCAATCTTCGCATTTTCGGTAGAGCTAATGGCCCTCCCCGAAGGGAGGGCTTCCAAAAATTTCGTGTTCGCCTTAAAGAACCTTCGACAGTGGGACCCGGGTGCGACTGTCCGGGTTTCCCACGGACTTTACCAGTACAGTTTCCGTGCCTGTGAACATCGAAGAAGAAATCAATGCATCCACTTTCATGCCGTCTTTTACTGATCTTCTGCCTTTCTTGCTCAATCCTATGTGATTTAGTCGTTGTGTGGTTTTGAAACAGCTCTCTTAAGAAGAGAAGGAATAAACAATTCATGTGTACAACGTGTTTATTCTCTGTACAAGCGACAGCATTGCCGTAAACAAAGGAATACCGGTTCCCGAATATCGGGTTCCCGAATCGTCGGTTCCCGAATCGTCGCGAAAAGTTCCCGAATCGTCGTCCTACCGCAAAGCGTCTAGCGGATCGACACTTACGGAAGCATATTTTGTGACACAGCCATTACGCCTTTGTAGAATGCACTTTATATTTACGCATAAATCGTAGCCAAGCTCCATTTTACTCATTCGTATCGACGCCGAAATTGCGGAACAGGTCTTGTCGAGTGGTATAACCGCCGGAAGTCAAGATGTACCGGTCGAAGCCGTCAAGCTGATGATTTCAGCTAATCAATTAAAGTGTGCCCCCTCCAAATACCACCTTCCAAACAAGTGCGTTGGTAACTGCGTCGAGATGCATGCGGGCGTATAATTTGAGGACACCGCAACATTTCCTTGTTGAGCAAGTCCAAGGAGCTAATGAGCGCGAAATGCTCGTAAGTACTTCGCGCTATTGAGCAACCTGTTGATGCATCCGGGAACAACGTGAAGACCAAGCCTACGGAGCTGTAGCGCTGGGCAGCACAAAGCACATTTCAGTAGTACTTCTGAAATTCTGTGTTTCAGTGCACATATCCGCAAAAACTGTCACATTTCGTAGCAATATTGGATACAGCCGGACAAGGAATACAATCATACGACGCAGTTCATATAACTTTTATTTAGTCATTTGCTTCATTATCTGCGTGGTTCTGGACTCGAATTGAGCGTCCTCATCGTCGTCGTCCGCTTTGTACTCGTGCCATAAAAGTCGCGGCAAACACAATAACTCATTTTCCTGGCTGGATATTAGGGCGAGGAATGCTCAACGCAAGGAAAAATTGACGCAGGAGCATCAGTGTGACGCAGGCGCATGCACGGAAGGAGCTTGCATAGTAGGAGCCTGTCAAACAGAAGAATGCAGTCCGCGGGCATGCGAGGACAAATCAGGGCATGCGATGCAGGAGCATGCCGAGCAAGTATGTGCGGAGTATGCTCGTGCGAGGCAGGAGCATGACAGGCAGGAGCATGTTAATCAACGATACGCCGATTTTACTGCCAGTGAATTTACTGCCAAAGCCACGGTGCATTTACTGCCAAGACTTTACTGCCAGCTGTACTGACAATGCCATTAACGCCAATTTTAATGCGTCTTTACTGCCAATGGCGTCTCGAATTTTACTGCCAACCATGTTTTATTTCAACTGTTACTTGTTGGTAAAAAGTGAGAGTGGTCTGTAAAGAATTTACTTGTCTGTTTCATTTAAAAAATAAGTATGTCAGTTCAAATTCGGGGCAAAGCCGACGAGGTTCTTGCCGACATCAACCGAGTAGCAGTAGTTGGGGTTAAGAATCACGAAGACATCGCCCATGTCGTCCTGCCAATCCATCACGTCAATCTTCAAAATGCAATAGTCCTCGTCGTCCGATTTGTATATGAGGTCCTTGGAAGGAATGACGTACTCGGTCTTGCCAAACTGAATACGAAGCGGCGGGAAAGTCGCGTTACAGGCAATGCGAAACTCAGATGGGCCGTCATGGAACGTAGCGCCGGTAGCCTTTGCAATTGCTGCGAGTGGCTTGCCGCCCGATATCAGGTAGGGGTTGTCATTGCTAAAAGCGTAAGGGCGAAACATAAATGGTGCAGCAAGGCACCCTGAATCGATTTGAGATTCCTGTGCTTGAAACAAGCGCTGGCTCTTCGAAACCTCAATATGAACCAGGCCATTATTCGATGCCCAAAATTCCCTGAATCCCTTATTCACCCTCTCGAATTGTCCTCCCCCTCTAATTATTCCCCATGCCCCAATATTTTTAGTTGGTCCGTGGGAAAGAGTATTTCCCATCTAAGCTAATATTTGAGTAGATAACGATGAGGCTAGCATTTTAAAATACGGGGTGAGTCACACAAACGCACAACAAAAAAGTTATGAGCATTTAATAGTTTGAAATTTTCATCAATGGTTCGATCGAAATATTTCGCCCCGGGGGAAAAATTAGAGAAAATACGGTACCTCTAGACCTTGCCTACGGTGAGCAGCCTGCGGACCTGGGGATGTCGCTCGAACATCCATTGTATAAGAAAACAAACGACTCCTATCGAAACTTTCGCAGTACTCAGTTAAAACTGTCTCCATTGACGATTAGCGGTTGCTCAAAGCTTTGCTTCAAAGCTTCAGTTTTGCTCAAAGGCAAAACCTACCGCCTTTTTAAAGCATAAAACCTGAGCCAAAAATACGAAGGGAAAATTCCGATCAGGCCTAGCAACGAGCAGCTTAAACGGTGCTCGTGGCGCTTCTTACCTTTCGAGACTGATGGTTGCAGGTAGGCCGACGCTGATGCTCGCATTGCCCAGGCTGATCTTCTCCAACGTTAGCGTCATGTAAACGTACTCGTCCGGCGCGTAGATCGGATGCCACTCGGCAATCTTGCCGCAGTTCTGAGTGTTCAGTCCGCCGATCGTAAGCTTTCCGACGTTCGCATCCACCTTGCTGAGAGCGTAGTCTGCGTGAGTGCTGTTCAACCATAGGGTCGCGATGGGGTCCTTGATAAGGCCCTGCTTGTAGGCGGCCAGAATTGGAGGAGTGTAGCCGGTGGGTATGCTAGCGTTCCCCGCACCGATTCCTAAAAGACATATTGAGAACCTCACACTTGGCCCGCCCAGTGAGGAGGAGGAAGTGAGGATGAGGATAAAGCCTAAGTCGAAGTGAGGATGAGGATTTTGTCAAATCCTCACCGTGAGGATCCTCACTAGTGAGGATCTAGTAAGGATCCTCACTAGTGAGGGTGAGGATGAGGATCCTCACTATTTCCCCGGCCCGTGAGGATGAGGAAGTGAGGATGAGGATTAAGGGTTTCACTGTTGTCACCGAGGATCCTCAATAAAATTCTAAGTGAGGATTTGCCCGTGAGGACCCACTGTTGTCACCGTTTTTGGCAAGAATTATCCGTAAATTCCTCATTTTTCGTGTTAATCCTCACTAGAATCCTCATTTTAGTGAGGATCCTCGCGAGGATCCTCATTTTTTAGAGCAGATAGCTACGATGAGGAAGTGAGGATGAGGATTAAGCAAATTCTAAGTGAGGATGAGGATTTAGCTCGAATCCTCACAGTGAGGATCCTCAGTAGTGAGGATCTAGTGAGGATCCTCGCTAGTGAGGATGAGGATGAGGATCCTCACTATTTCCCCGGCCCGTGAGGATGAGGAAGTGAGGATGAGGATTAAGGAAATCCCAGGTGAGGATGAGGATTTGCCTCAAATCCTCGCTGTAAGGATCCTCACTAGTGAGGACGTAGTGAGGATCCTCACAGCGAGGACGAGGAATGAGGATCCTCACCAAAATTTTCGAATGCACATGACTGGGTTGGACTGCCGTAAAGTTCGAATTTCCATAGCAAATACATTTCTTGTTTACGGGTTAGGATACAGTCATCGATTGCTTACCCTGATGGTGTCGATACCGACGAAGGAACGTGCGCCCGTCGCATCCGCGCCATTGCAGAACCAAACATCACTCAGTTTGTCATTGTACGTGGAGGACTTCAGGCGGTTGAATTTGCGTCGATCACCGCAGTCCCAGACGTTGCTTGAGGCACCGCAGCCAAACGCAGGAGGGGAAGGAGGGAAAGACGCCGGGTCACAGCACGCGCTCTCGCACAACGCCTTGCAGAATACTAGGCTAAGTCAATACACAAATGCATCCTAAATTCCTACTTGACGTAAAGCAGAACTGAAAGCACAACGGCCGCGGGATACACGACGCGTCGGGCACGGACAGCGCGGCGCTGTTGATGCTCAGTGCCACCGAGAACTTCTGCGGCGGCGTGCCAATGATGATGTCGGTGACGAAGTATTGGCTGCTGTCATCCACCGCTTTGCCGAGGCGTTGTGCCCTCTGGTTCGCCCTCACTAAACGAAGAAGCAAGCTAGCTAAAAGGCTGTTAAGAAATCGTATTCCTTCTTATTTTAACCCAGTTAATTGTGCACCCGTAACTGAGCCTCTCTCTCAGTTTCCTCTTAGTTGGAAGGGGGGGGGGATGTGAACATCCAGTATGTTAGGCCACATTTGAATGCATAAGGATGGAAGAAAAACTTTAAAGGAAGTGGGACTCAAGCACGTTAACTTACCTCGAAATTTCGATGGGCGTCCTCGCTTCGACGTCAGCATGAAATCGAACGTCCCGGCATGTGCCATCCATAATAGCACTGAGCTTACTAGCAACAGTAAACATCGACGCATTTTGTCAATATACTTTGCTAGCCTTCTTAGCCGCATACTTATACTGCCATAAAGAGGGAAGGATCTTTACGAATCGCACAAGTTTGCACAGGTTACGTGGGGTTTGTGCTACATGGCAGGGCACATGCACACGAGCATCTGTTCTCCTGCACTCTTATCAGTCGACACTCCTAGAAAGTACGGACAACCGACCAGTAGGGGGTACGTGGCTTGATCAGTGTTGTCGCTGATCTAAGGGAGTGTCTAAAATGGGAGAACATCGACCCGTGTCGTAAGCCGCGTTTTTGGCCGGCGCTGATAGGCTAACGTATTTTCTGACGCTCACTAGTTTATCACGCAAGTCCTTTGTTATTTGATAGTTTCTTTCTAGGTATCGTTTGATGACAAACGTTCTGGACTGAACCCATATGTACATATGTTAGTTTGGTACACAAAATACATCCTTATACACTAAAGCGCTGGTGTGTCTTCGTCCCCCCTCCAAAAAGTTTTCGGGATCGAGCCGTGTTCGGTATCATTCTATAGGGCTTCTAAGATTATGTAAAAATGGAAAATTTCAGGCGAATCGGTTGGCTAGAAAAAAAGTTATGATCGACCAAAGTTTCAACTTCTGGCTCCTGCTTACATGCCATAGCGGGCCCGCTATCGCATGGCAGCAGAAAACCAGGTCATGGCGGAAATTCACGTCACACCTCAAATGAAAGAC
>JNEY01002138.1:0-11552 GCA_020875895.1 Aphelenchus avenae
GGGGAAGTCCCGAGACCTTGCGGACGTCTTCTGGCAACAATTTCGGGACGGAGTCCTTCTGGAGCTACGCAACCGAGGGATCGACAGCAAGCGCCGTCAGCTCGGAGAGAATACCATCCAGGCAGGAGATCTGGTACTTGTCAAAGAAGCAGGTCTCCCGCGTACCGACTGGCGCCTCGCTCTCGTACTGGAGTTGCTACCTTCGGCGGACAAACTCGAAAGAAGTGCCAGGATTCGTTTCGGCCGAACCCACGAGGAGACCAACCGGGCCCTGGAGCACCTCTACCCCATTGGGAACGTGCCTGCTCGCGTGACTACATCGTGCACCACTGAGGACTTCGCTGATCTCCACTCTATTTTCCTCATTTCAGTTGTCGACGAAGCCATGGACCCGAACCAGTCCGCCGCCGACAACCAGCAATCCTCAGCAGCCGCTACACGATGCCGCCTTCACGCAGCCTACGGATCAGTCTGGATTTGGCCCCCTGCCGATCCAGACCTCCGCAGCGAGCACCTCGGCACACTCCACACCGAACCTGGCACACACCGAATCGGCTACACCATCCGCCGACAACGCCCAGCACATTGTCCAAACGTCCTCTCCTCCTTTGGTCGCCGTCGCCAGGGCTGATCACGAGGATCAGGATCGGAAGGACCAACTTACCGCCTCGTCAAACTCGGAACTTGGCCCCCTGCCGGTTCACGAGAGCGACAACAGGCAAACCACCATTTCGTCAAGCTCCGACTCCGCGAAGAACGAGCACGACGACAGATCATCACGAACCAAAGAAGATCCGGAAGCCGTCCAGACGCCGACCGCTGCGGAAACCCCAGGATTTGGCCCCCTGCCGATCCTGGACGCTCCAAAGCCGGATGCACAGGCTCACGACGCAAGCTTCTGGACTCGGATCAGTGCTTCGCACGCCGCATCTGTTGAGCAACGCCGCCAACGACTCGCAGCTGCAGCTGAACAGCGCCGAGCCCTCGCAGAGCAACGCCGGCTACAACAGGAACCCGTCATCATTCCTGGCATCATGCTCGACGAGGAACAGCTTAACAACGACGCTGCACCTGTCGACCCGGATTTCCTTCCACCTCGCCGAGGAGGAGATTCGCGCCGCTACGTCTCCGTCGCACCGCATGAAGCACTTCCGCCGACCGAGCACATGCAACGAGGCCAACCTATCGGCGCCAGAAGGAACCAACCGCCTCCGGAACCGGTACGCCTCGAGATCCCGCTCTTCAGCGCCAGCCCACTCATCGACTGGACGCAGATGCCGCAGCACCTGCCCCTCGAGGAGATCTACCGACGGGCGCTCCAGTTCATGAAGTTCAGCCGCAACGAGCTGGGAAATCAGGTCGCCAAAGCCGAAAGCGCGATGTTCATCTCGTATCCGAAGAAGCTCGCCCAAGAAGCGATGTTCTGCTTCCACCGGATCACTGGTGTCGTCGACACTTCAACGTGGCAGCCGTGCATCACCTGCTGCGGACTGGACGAGCCCAACGGCTTCCATGTCTCCGTCGGTGCCACGCTCATCATCCGCAAGGACAAGTGGCTCAAGTTCAAGCAGATCGCTGCTCGCGAGGACCTGAAGAACGCCCTCAACCGGCTCATGCGACTTCACATCCGCTCGTTCGGTCAGATGATCCTGCTCGTGTACGCCGCCCGTCTCGCTGGCGACCACAACCGCATGGACACCATCCTGAGTTTCCTCGACGGAGTACTACGTGCGCGCGACCAGGACTACGACATCGCCCTCGTTATTCAACGGCATGTTCCACGGATGATCCTGGGAGTCGACGCCAAGAAACACCAGTACCCGTCGGAGGATGACTTCGAACAAGCTGCTGAGCAATGGTGCTGCTACTGCTACAAGGCCTTCGTCCAGATCTACGAATGCCTCAGCGGCTACACCACCTGGTCGCCCGAGTGGCTGCAGAAAGCGGACATCCCGAAGGAGTTCAAGCAGGCCATCGACCGGATCGTCATGCACTCCGGCGCACTGCTCTACAACCTGAAGGAGAGGATCTACAAGAACTACGTCCTCCAACGCATCGAAGCCGCGGAAGCTGGAGAGACCACGTTCCTCTGGACTCCGCTCGAATTCGGAAGGAACGCCCGCGTCAACGACGTGCCGAAGGATGTGGACTCTCGGCTCCAGAAATGGATCCTTCTCGTCGATGCCGAGAACGACTACCTCTTCTGCAGCGAGCTGCACAAAGACAAGGTCTCCATCCTCCTAGTGCCGTCCACCAACCGGGCAGATGTCCTCCGCTTCGTACGCAAGATCCTGCCGGGCAAGGACACGGAACGGATCTACTTCTGGTTCGGCACCTCGTACATCAACAACGGCAACACGGACTTCGGAGCTCTCATCACCGAACTCTGCCACCACTTCTCGACCCACCTCGGTCACGTCCACCAGTACGTGGTGCTACCGCCGTACAACCGGACCAAGGCAGACGAGTGGACCTTCGACGTTCTCTGCCTCTACCTGCAGCGAGACCAGCTCCTGCCGAACGCCCGCGTCATCCTGTTCCCGTACGACGTCACTCTCTGGTACAACGACCAGACGTCCCTCCGGACCTCCGGAGAACTGCCGCGCTGGACCGACCGACTCCAGTCCGCCAACGGTACCATCCACAACTGGTCTACCGTCGAGGCACGCAAGTACAACATGAAGACCTGGCACGGCTCCGACCTGTGGACCTGGTACAAGAGGGACGCCAGGGAGAAGCCTCCGCCGCCAGCACTTGCCGCCAGGATCGGACGGAACGGACAAGTCGTGCAGCCTCCGGACAACTCAGGTGCGTTTGGCCCCCTGCCGACGCACCCGGGACAGTCCTCAGAGGAGCCCGCCGCTATCAACGACCACCCTTCGACTAGCACAGCTGCTGTCGTCACCTCATCTGAGGCTGAAGTGTCCGGGTTTGGCCCCCTGCCGACCCAGACCACTGATGCCCCTAGCAGATCGACGCCAGACGCCGAGGCTCTGTCCAACGACTCCGAGGCCGTCGCCGCCCTCCTACGAGGCGACAACACCCTGCTCGAGACGCTGCTCGACCACGCCGCACAGAAGGCTGCTGACCGGATGCTCGCCGCCTTCCAGCCGCGCCTCGATGCCCTCACTCGTCGACTGGATGCCCTCGCCGTCNGAACCACCACGAGCCGCCTACCTATGGAAAACTGGTGTATATCACCGCAAAGTGCGATTAGAAATGATGTTGTGTTAAAATTAAACACAACACGTCGGTATTTCGGGGACTAACTTGCTATGATTGCAGACATTTTTGTTTGCTTTGGCTATTCAGGACCTTAATCGATATAAGGTGACGTAAGACCGATGTGTGGCGGTTAAAAATCAGAATCCATTTTAGCCAGAGATGCTTCTAGAGTGCGTGCCGTCATAATTAGCGTACGTACCAGGCCGTCGCACTGGGTTATAATTTTGCCAGCTAACCGTATTTGGGCGTCGTCAGCAGTCCGTATGCCCTCAACTTGTACGGCCTCTGCGAACTGGTGTTGAAGTGGTAGCGTCCACCGCGGAGTTCCTGCTCCCAGTATTCGTGAAAAGGCTGGCGCGCGTGTGGTGTAACTCGTAAGTCCTTGACGTCCGTCTCGTCATGGCACATGTATACGACGACCTACCGGGGCACTAAGCTGGCAGATCTGACGTCGGTAAGTCTCACTTTGCATCAAATTTTATCTCCCTTCGAAGAGTCAAACCGATCTCCACAGTGTTTGCAAGTGAGCTTCTCTACAAACCTGGGTGAGAGTGCGAAAGAGTCCACCCACTTGACAAAGTTCAGTCGACGGACCTGCTTATCATGTTGCTCGGTATACCCGACGTGTATGCGAGGCCCGCCGCATCTTAGGCTGATAAAGGACTGAGGTTCTCGGTCTATTTGACCTGAGTGATTCACGTTTTTAGCATTGCTCGTCTATAGATCTGACTGGTAGACTAATTTAACCTATTCCTGGCACGAAATTCAAATGTTAGACGAGACACTCAAGTTGGACAAAATTTTTGTTGTTCCACATGGCACACATGCGAGCACAACACAACACAGAACGTTAGTGACGCTTCAGGAGGGG
Organism: Aphelenchus avenae; assembly: GCA_020875895.1. Lineage (NCBI taxonomy): Eukaryota > Metazoa > Nematoda > Chromadorea > Rhabditida > Aphelenchidae > Aphelenchus > Aphelenchus avenae. The sequence goes on from JNEY01002138.1 coordinate 4,097, forward strand.
CTCTATTCGTGGAGCCCGGGCTTTAAAGAAAGGAATCCGGTACGACGAAAGTAGGTGAGGAGATTAGTTCGCGATGCCTATGGGTCACTAGAAATCATAAGGCGACGACCGTGCGGCTGAAGCCTTCCACGAGGCGGTGGTCCCCGAAGCGGAGGCGGTACACATGCACGACGTAGACGATACGGCACTGCTTCACCGGCTTTACGCACTCTAGACGCGCGACGAAGCCGGCCGCTACGTGAACTTCCGTGTTGCGATGGCGCAAGAAGACACCTCGTCGACGCTCAGCAAATCCATGATGTCCGCCTAATGCTGGGAAGCGCCGTCTCTGAAAGTGCAATCTGAGCGAAACTAACTAACACCAAGAGGTCTTCTAACTATGAGACGATGAAGAACACTCGGTCCATCAATAAGGGACGTTTGCTTAAACAGATTGTCTTGTGACCGTCCACTAGCCGCTAGTGCACCTACTGGTCCACTGACCTACTAGTGTGCCTCGTAAAATACCCTACACCGACCCTCCCCCTCGCCCACGCACACCTCCTGCAATAGCTTGCCCTACCGAGGTAAGGGATGAGGGTGTTTGGGGACGCCCATGCGCTACGAGAACGGCACCAGCTCTCAGCCAGCCGTCGAAAAGGCTTGTATGGCCACATCAGTGCTGCGTCTTTTGGTGAGCCCATCAGTTCCTTGACAAATGAGCCCGAACTATTGCTCATTTTGGGTGCTAAGCGGATATGCAATTAGGAGGCTCAGCTATCGTGACGCTCTTTTGTTTTCCATTCCGTATTTGCCCACCTCGTGACGCCGCAAAAGTATAAAAGCCTACCAACAACGAAAGTCAACTGAAATTCTGCTATAGAACGGCGTGCTGTACGTACCTCTAGCTAAATGGTAAGAACATCGGCATCGGCAACTAAGCAAAGTACAGGCCAGTGAGCACAAAGACGTAACTGCTCCATTCTCTTCTAACCGACAAGATATATTTAGTTTTAATATCTGTGAACTTCAATTGCGTAACTTACGATGTTAAATACACCTAAATTATACATGTTGAAAGTACAAAATAAATAAAATAACAAGCTGCAAAAAACTAGTTGATTTTCTACGTAAGAGTCATCCGGACTGGCCAAGTCAGGACGCTACGCTCTCTCATATTCCACCTTTACCTGCTGTCCGAAAAATTCAGAAAGATGATGCGAAAACTGCTAGGAGCTGCTTCGTATTTAAAAAAATATAAGCTTTTGATTAGTTCGTTTCGATTAGCAATTTAAAAAGCCGAGGTTAAAAAGCAACTATATCCGGTAATATAGTATGTTCGGTACTATACACAGTGTTCGACTATAACATACATGCGCAACTTTTGAGGTACATATGTATGCGAGGTTTTATTTCCAAGTGTCACGCGTTTAACAGAAAAAAACATAAAACATGCGAGATGCGACATCGGGCTCATTGCTTCCGCTCCCTCAGCCTGGGCAAGTTGGACTCACTTCCGGACGCGATCACATCGCCCTGGTCCACCTGAATACGGCAATTTTAGACGATGTGGCGCACTCGATAGTGCCGGTTATTTTCTCGCTTGTATGCGCGGGACGTAAGCTGAACTGAAACGGGGCAAACGGATCATCATCAACCTATCGAGCGAAGACAGCCAGCCTGTGTCAGTGAGCCGCTTGGCCCTCCAGTACCAAAAAGGATAGAGGAACACGTAGGCGTTTCGATCCATGACCGATTAGGAAAAAGTAGGCACTCACCGACTCATACAGCAGGAATTCGATCTTCTGCCCTTCACGGTAGAAGTCGTTATGGTCGATGGTGACCATGTCCTCATCGTCGAGCTGGAGCCACTGCACCGGAGTTCCATTGAGCTCGATCGCTTGTCGCAGCACCGCATGATCGTAATTAGGCTTCGCGAGCAGTGCGTATGCCCTCAACTTGTACGGCCTCTGCGAACTCGTGTTGAAGTGGTAGCGTCCACTGCGATTTTCCTGCTCCCAGTACCCATGAAAAGGCTGGCGAGCGTGCGGCGTCGCTCGCAGGTCCTTGACGTTTGTCTCGTCGTGGCACAGGTAGAGAATGATCCACCGGGGCACATGGCTGGCAGATCTGACGTCGGTAAGCCTCTCTTTGCATCGAATCTTGTCGCCATTTGAAGAGTCAAACCGACCATCGCAATTGTTGCAGGTGAGCTTCTCCACAAGCCTGGGTGAGAGAGCGAATGAGTCGAAGGAGTGCTTCCATCTGTTGAAGTTCAGTCGACGGACGTGCTGATCGTGGGGCTCCGAATAGTCGACGTCGTTCAGAGCGTAATAGTATACCGCGGTCATGACGCCCTTCTGTCGCGTCAGCTGGTTGCATGCGGGACATATGACCAAACGGTCGACGTTCGACTCGAACCTCCTTCGAGAGTTTGCAGCCAGGTGCTGGAGAACCTTCTCGAGCGCCACGGCTACTTCTAGGTCCTGGTCGCGAGCGAATTCGGGCAGCAGGTCCTGACGCAGTTCGGCGGTTGAGTGTTGAGCGATCTTGTGTCGGAGCAGTACTCGCAGCGAAGCGAGTGCATTCCACGCGTCAACAGAAATCGCCTTGTTCGTGTCCATTGTGTGCCGGACCTCATCACGGAAAGGCGCGCCTAGAGCTGCATACGTCCTGACGGTGATAGTCAGTCGTGGCCGTAGAGACCGTACTGCCGGGCAAGCAGCGGCTGCGGCAAATAGCCGTTTAGAGTCATTCATTTCTTTCTAAAGGAAGGGGACGCGGGCGGCTTAGTCAACTGACCATCACGGTTTAGTTTAGGCTTAAGATTGCGAGAAGTGCGAGAATATCAGCCTTCTTAGCATTCATCTCAGGGATAGTGCGTCCAATAAGCACATGCTTAGGCACGACGGTAAAGCACGCACGCCACGAAAGCAGGGGAATCTCAACCGGATTACTAAGCGCATTAAGCGTTTTAGCTTCTACCCTGAATAAGCTCGCTCTATGTTCTACGCCATTCTATAGGGGCCGAACGAACCGATCAAGCTTGCTAAAAAAAAACTTATCAAGGTGGCCGGTAGTGAACGTACTAATCCTTCGCGGTTCACGATAATTCATGACACGTCCCGCCGCGTAAGAGTATCTACAACATACTATTGAGCTGTACGGATTGCGCAAGTCGTACTTCATACGTGCGTGAACCCGTCTTGCATCATCCAGAACACCGACTCGATTTGAGAAGGGACTCAAAGAAACCTAAAATTTGTTATTGTAACCTTTTTACTAACCCTACACAACAGGAAGGCACAATTCGTTTTCCGGGTTAGAACGCCAAAATGCCTCCCTGAAGAGGTCTTACTTTCATCTAGGGTAACACTGGTAACTGATAAATTCTGATCAGTTCCTATGAAGCAAATGCGGACCTCTTCCAAGGGTATTAGGCCTAATAGTCGGCCGCAAAGCTGACCCCCCCCCCCCTTCCCCTTGGTAATAGGGTAACGAATGAAATTCCAGATCGTTTTATTGTATGCTTACCTCCGTCGGCGTCGTGTTGTTTTTTTTTGTCATTTACACTGACACAAATTTCCCCTTTTCTGCTATTTGTGTATGTGTAAGTTTTTGTGTAATTTTTTACACACATTATATGCATCGAACCTGCAAACTGTGTCTCATTATTCAATGACATGTGTCATCCATATGTGTATTCTTCACAAAACACACACAAAACACAAAAATTCTTCAGTAAAAACTCGTATTTTACGTATTTTCTGAGGCCTTCGGCAAAGACAGCGTCCTCGTTTGAACTTGGCGCGACCGTACGCGCACGCTGCGCGTCATTTGATGCGCATACGACCTATTACCTGCGACCTTCATGCACTCCTACGCGATCAGACATAGGACATGGACTAAGCGGCACGCTTCGCGCCGGCACGGTACCCCAAGACCAGATTCTAAAAGGCTTAGGCCAGAATCTAACAGACAAACCGTGAAATTCACTAGCTAACGGGATTAAGCTTAGGCTTAGGCATAAGCTGCGCGGCGCCGTAGGCGCCGGCAACCTCACCAGCTCAGTCCTATTACCTGGTCAAAAGACAAACCTGAAAAAAGACATAAAAAGCCGAAAAATAGTGGACACAAAAAATGTGGCTGAATTGACACAAATACCTAGACACAAACAAGACACAAACCATGATTTTTGTGTCCACGTGTTAAAAAATGACACAAAATAAAAAGACGCTTTTTGAAGATGACACAAATTTTATTTTTTGTGTCTTAGCAATGCGTAATTAATGACACAATAAAACACTTTTTTCTGGTACCCGTGTGACAACACTGCTTGAGGTTGTCCTCCATAGCGAGCATGCTCATGAACGCCATCGCCGAAAAGCGACGAAGAGCAGCTTCGAATTGAGCGGAGAAAACTGCTTGATCGTCTTGAACGCCGGCTTGTTCATTAGCACCATACGCATTGCTGCTGTCCGGTGAAACCCTGGTTCTCGAAGCGTGTTCTTGAAATCATGGTCCGCTTGAACTTTGTCCGATTTTTCCCACAATAATTTAGCTTCTAAGCAGGTCCACTGCGATTACTTTGGTCAAAACATGTCCCGGCTCCGCTACCTGCGTTTGAAAGCCATAAATTCTCCAACTCTGACATAAGAATTACAAATTTTCTGTCATGCAAGACCAATGTAATAGTAGACAACGAAAATGCATGAAGGGTGCCAAGCTACGAGCATGCGTGGTAGACTAAGCGGTATCGCATGCTACGTCGTGCAGGAAAATTCAGAAAGCACACCATGTATGCCTGCAGTCATCCGTGCGAAGCTTGGAAGCATGCAGTTCGCCCGTACAGAAGAGCCGAATGCTACGACGGCAGCGTGAAGTTGTGCGTACAATGGAGGATGCTTGGCACGTTGGAATCTAACCCAAACGTTTTTAGAATGTATCCGGGAAAAAACGCACTTGGGTAAGAGTGCATTATACCGACCAAAGATTAAGCAAAGCATTATCGTCTCCGACCCCACTCTAAATGTTCGGAAACTTACCTATTAGAAGACGGGCGCTCTAATTACGTTGGGCTGCCACGAGCCAGTTGTCCCTTTGGTAATTTACCTGACATCTGTCGCTCAAAACTGAAAACGCATGGGTCGACAGACATTGTTTTGCGTTTTTTTACTCGTATGAAAATGATGATAGGCCACATTCAGTGATAGAATTTGGTACAAGGAAAGTGGTGAAGGCCGATTAGTTCGCGATACCAATGTGTCACTAGCAGGCTTTCCGGTTTTCGGAAAACCTCAACTTCTACCGGGGGGGGGGGGTCTAGAAAACCTCAACCTCAACATCGTCTTCAACCCGTTGAGGTTGAGGTCACGGTTGAGGTTGAGGCCGAAATCCTGGTCACTAGAATCGCATGCGATGAGCGTCAGGCTAAATCGTTCGACGAGACGGTGGTCCTCGAAGCGTAGGCGGTACTCACGCACGACGCAGATGATGCTTCGCTCTTTCGTCGGCTGAAGTCGTCGTGCTCCTGATGCGTGTTTGTACCGCTGGGCTAAATCTAAACTCGAATTATGCCGCATTATTCCATCACCTATATGGCCTCGTTTTTAAACGTTCGCGTGTCAAGGCAAATGAGAAACCGTGTGCCAAATCCGAGAGTGAATGAATAAAAAAATGCGTGCGACAGCTCCAAAAAATAATTCGTGTATTCTGTCATAGATTTAAGATGATTTTCGCAAACAGAAATTTCCTGATTCCGCATTATCGACCCTGGCCAGAGGGCCTTGCCAGCGACAGTCCGAGGCCTATGCATTCAGTGCCCTAGATCCCAGCCGTAACGATTACATATCACTGCGATCGCAATTAAGCTGCGATCGCATCTCATTGTTGGTTCAGAAAATCCGAACGGTGAGGGCAGGATGCTGATCTCAGTCATGAAGGACGGTCACGATTCAAACTTTATGCACCGAACTTCGCATTCCGATGCAAAGATGAAGAATGCATTGTTGGTGTTGTTCACCAAGTTGTCCGGAGTGCGACGATTGCGCCGCCCACGCCAGCACACAGTGTCCACACCAGGGCTGGGGACTCTAAAAAAAAAAACCAAATCCAAATCCAAAGCAATACGACCAAATTTCCTAATTTCCAAATCCAAATCCAAATATGACAAAATTTTTGGCGAAAAGTGGTCAAATTTGGTCCAAACGTGTACAAAAGTGAGTTTGAAACAGCCCGCCGCAGGCGATACCAACGAAATTTTAGGTGAAATTTTGAGACATATAGTCAAAATTTGCTCCGGGCGGCGCCTAGCGGCGGGCCAAAAGATTTGGAAAATTGGTTCCATTTTCGAAAACCAAATCCAAATCCAAATCCAAAGCAAAACGACCAAATTTCCAAATTTCCAAATCCAAATCCCCAGCCGTGGTCCACACGTACTCGACACAAGTAAATTCGTGAAAAGCTAGGTGCAGGGCCAGCTGGCTGGCGGTGTCTGGAAAGCGACCCTTTCCCGGTATTCGAACCCCGAAGCACTTTGACGTTCGATAGCCAGTACTTTTGCCAATGCCCTCTGGTCTTGGACCTAAAACAGGTGAACAGGACTTGTTGAACAAAATATTTGTTTTAAGCTTTTGGCGCTTAAATTGCCCATAGATGACGTGTCAAATAATTTGGAAGAAAAAAGCTCTCTGAAAATGAGCATGTAATGGCTAACAAGTATTGTTTCAAGCCTTTAGACCTGTTACACTACACGACTGGCAGTAAGACAGGCTAAGATAGCCTGTTTGCGACATGATGCTCGAATACTAGACGTGCATTGGCATTGTACTGATCTCTTTTACTGGTCCACCTGGGCATACATGGGCACGCAGCCATTTATGGCGGTTTAAAGGGGCCTAGACATGAAGGAAGGGCTTTGAAGAAGGCATGCGTTACGATGAACGTGGGGAGAGAAGGGTTAGTTCGCGATGCCTATGGGTCACTAGAAGTCAAATTCGACGAGCACCCGGCTGAAGCGTTCCACGAGGCGATGGTCCTCGAAGCGCCGCGAGGTGCTCCGAAACGCCGTCTCTGAAAGCGCAAATCCGAGCGAAATAAACGAGCGCCGGGAGGTCCTAATACGCAAGGGCGTATCTAGTGGTAGGCCGAGGAGAGCGGACTCCCCTTCTCAGACCAACTCCGAAAAGACGCACGAGGAATATTGACTGCTTACTGACGTGATTTTTTCAAGAAAAACATTCTACAGCATTCTCCCATTAACCATAATTTTCGAAAATCTGTTTGCCGAAAGTAAACGCTGGGTTGTGGTTCCAGGGGTTCGGATTCGGAGGGCCATAGAAAAGGAAACAGCTGTAAAATTCCTCCAGAGGGCTTACTCGTTGAGGATCGGGTCAGAAGCGGAGCTAGTGTCGACCAAAAGCTCAAGGAATTTTGAGGAACTAAATTTTCGGCCAAATTTTCATTGGAAATGTGTGGA
>JNEY01002141.1:0-13793 GCA_020875895.1 Aphelenchus avenae
GGAATTTAGCTCCGGGTACTGGGCACCGCGGGCCATTCTGTATTTGGGCTAATTCCGTACATACCAGGTAATACCAGGTTCATGAGCTGACCTTGACCCTGCCTGAAGGCTAGGTACCAGGCCTCTCCGGCAGGAAAGAACACTAGTATCCGAATAGCATAGACTTAAGTGGGCTGGACGTAGGGCGACAAGGCAGTTAAGGCCAAAAAGCATAGATATCCAACGGATTTAGGTGTTTATCCAATTGGTAAAACATCCTCGAGAAGCTTAAATACTTTAAAGGGAAACTATCTGCCCAAAGCCCAATCCCCCGATATTGAGCTGCACGGTATTAAAGCCCGAACATTGGGGCTAGGTAAGGACTGAATGGCACTAAGCCTCGGCCTAAAACATACTATGCTTGGCAACCCAACGCTTTACGACAAGGATGCGGCTGATGGCAAGAGGTTACTTACCGAGGGCTTCCGCATCGTGCCTCACTAAGCTTTCCTCTAACCGGTTCGTTTCGATTTGCCGGCTAAAGAACGACCGGTTGCCCTTGATCATGTTCAACAGCTTCGGCCATTCGGTTAGACTTTGGATTGACGGATCGTGCATCCGACATGAGATAACCTCCAATAGCTTTGGTGAGTCCTAAAGCGGGAGGTATATACCTGGAGTCAGTCTGTTGCTCAATGTAGTGGCATTGTCGGCGTGGCTTACCTTAATGCTTTGTAGCATCGCCTCCATAAAGATATCTGGAGCTTGCGCGAGTACTGTGGCCTCCCACTGCGACTGTAAAATGCTCTTGTCTTCGTCTGTTAGGTCGTACTTGACCTCCATTTCTTTCCTGCAAAACGCAATCAGTCGAAAGCCCTATCATATCAGGTTGCCCGACGCAAGCAAAGGCTACGACACACTAGTTCAGCAATCAACTTTTTCCGGATTCTCGATGCTTTCCGAATGAATGCCAAGGAACATTCATCCTCTAGCTCTAGCCTAACACATCGGTCTACGGAGCCTCCGACGACGAGCAGACAAATCAAAGGGCTGCTAGTTGTGGGCCCCTACTCACCTGTGGGGAATGCTGAGTGACGGATAAATCGGCGTCGCTTGAACAGCGGCCGCCAATGAAGGGAGCACTGCGTGCTTAATCGGAGTGTCGCGATCGTCCACACTGTCCACGCGGTTCTTCGCCGGCCTCGTCTGGCAGCAGCCCATCTCTTTACAGCTAAACATGCCTTACTGAACCAGTCGAAGTAAAAAGGCTAATTGGCCGAATGCCATCGCCTCGTGCAGCGCACCTGTTCGCGCAATCTCATAATTCGCAAAACAACGCGAATGATATCACGTGGACTGGGTAGCCATATCATGCTAGCTGACAAATTACGTGGCAGGTGGCACACGCACGTGGCCCGCTAGCAAGAAGCAGTCGAGTAATTTGATTGCGCGACGGTAATAAAAACGTGCGCCACCTTCGGAACGACACGTCGCTAGTTCCGCATATGGTTGTTAGATCATAAAATGGTTTACAAAGAACCAGGGAATGGTTTCGAGGAGATCCGGCCATGCGCGACAATGTTCAGACCGTTACAGGAAGGGACGGAACGGCTACTACCGCTATGAGTTGAGGAGCGGCAAGCAGATTTCACAAAAGGTCTCATAGGGGTCGTATCCTGGGGCTTAACACAAAAGGCGAAGCATACCCTGGGCGCATGCCTCAGACTGCAGAACAGGAACGAACCGGGTATTAAGCCATACACGCGCAAAGGCCCAGTAGATAGACCTAACTACTTGGCACAGCTACACGTTGCGGTATGCGCCAAGTTGGCCCTGTTAAAAGGGAGATCGGGAGTGGGATGGGTGATGGGGTCACATCTCCAGCGCAACTTTAAGTTTACGCTAAGATAAGGTCGCCAAGTGCTGACCGAATACGGAACGGTTCAACGCTGAGACCATTCTATTAATTCTCTTTTGTCAGCAGACGAAGGCTTTTTGCCGAGTTGCCTACGAAACACACGCTTAGAGCTGCGTGCAGAGATCAAATACAAAGACAAACGAGAGCGTGAAAGGTAAGTACTGTGGGTTCACACCAAATCGCCGAACACAAGCCGAAGCTCTAAGACATTGAAGGTGTTACAAAGGATAATTGGGTGGGACCTGTCGCTCAGAATTGTGGCGGGAGTTAATTAACAAAATGAAATGTGTGGCCTCGTTTCCACAGGTATTTAAGCGTTACAGCCCGGACCGGGCAAATAAGTAACGCACGCGAAAAACAACAAGATCAGAGTGCCGCCGCCTGGCACCATCCCTGCGCAGTTCCAAGTTTTTTCTATACACGACATGTCCGTATTGGATGGAATAACATGCAAAACAACTGCTCAACTTTCTTAATACAGGTAAGAATGAGCTTTCTACGAAGCAGGACGAGGAACTAGAGCAGGTAAAATTATTATGACGCCACTAAGACAAATCTGTTACGACATACTTCCTAGCCTTGAAGGTTAAGGATCTCCACATACACGGAACTACCTAGCAGAGGAAATTGTACCGGATTTCGTGCCCGAGCTGTCCTTACACCTGATATAAGTTGCCTGAACTGAAGCCTGTTATCGCAAGGAAATGTGCATCTAATGAAGTTGTAGCTTAACAGGAAACGTAGTCTCATTCGCAAGCACAAATAAAATGTAGGCCTGAATTATTTTAGAAGAAGAAGCCCGACATAGACTTTTAACTGTACCCGGATCCTCATGCGCAAACTACTAGTGAACTAAAAGCTCTTTCAGTTATTGAAGGAGAACCAAATTTCACGGCTCCAACGCAAGCGATAACTGCGGCTTTCCAATAGAGCAAGGGCAGTCAAGCAGTACTCAGGTTTGTCCGTAAGTGCGACATTGCAACCTCTGCGACGCTTTAGTGCTTGAGTTCGGAGATTCGTTTTCCTTTTTTGCAACCCTTCTACTCTTGGTCCGTTACGGGAATGACGAGTGTACCCATCGTTGCGATACAAATACAATCGGCGGGAGACACAGTTATCGCACCACAGGGCAACATCCGTCTCGGATATCCGGCATCCCCGAAGTGAATACCACGAGTCTGATACATCATCGTTCACCGCGCCAGCTGCTAAGCAGACGTGGGTTATAGGAAAACGAGCAAAGACCGGACACGAGTGGTAAACGGGTGAAGCGGATTCGATGAAGTCGTCCGGCCTTGGAAGTTCAGAGTATTCAGTGCTCATGTTCATCACCCACCATACACTCTCAACATGCTTTCAAGAAACACGAAAAACTTAGCACTACGTGCCTAAACGCGAAACCATACCCCGATTTGAAGCGCGATCAAATAAGGCCTCAACACTTGCGCTTCACAAGGAAAGTATATTTTCAACGTGCATCGCGCGGAGTGGTGGTGGTGATGGTACCGGGACCTAGAGATCGGCACTGACCCCCCCCCCGTGCCGTACCCCGTACCCGTGGTGACCCCCCCCCCGTGCCGTACCCCTTACCCGTAGTGACCCCCCGTGCCGTACCCCGTACCCGTGGTGACCCCCCCCNACACGTCGCTAGTTCCGCATATGGTAGTGAGCTAATAAAGTGGTTTACAAAGAACCAGGGAATGGTTTCGGGAAGACGGAGCCATGCCCGATAATGTTCAGGCCGTTACAGGAAAGCACGGAACGTTTTCCTACCGCTAACCTGCCTGAGTTAAGGAGCAGCAAACAGAAGTCGTGGAGGGTCTCGACGAGATCGTATCCTGGGGCTTCACACAAAAGATAACGCATACCTGCGCGCATGCCACAGACTGCATGATAGGAACGAACCAGGCATTAGGCCATATGCACGGTAAGGACCCGGTAGACGGACCGAAAGCAATTGGCACAGCTGAAGGTTGCGGTATGCTCCAGGCTGGTCCTGCTAAAGTGAGGATGCGGAGCGGGATGCGTGATGGGGCCACAGCTCCAGTGCAACTTTCAAGCGTTGACTTAAAGCTCACATAAAGGTAAGGCCGCCAAGTGGTGACCGAATACCGAACGGTTCAACGCTGAGACCATTCTATTAATGCTCTTTTGTCAGCAGACGAAGACTTTTTGTGGTATTGCCTACGAAACACGCGCTTAGAGCTGCGTGCAGAGATCGAATACAAAGACAAAGGAGAGCGTGAAAGGCGAGTACTGTGGATTCACACCAAATCGCCGAACACAAGCCTAAGCTCTAAGACATTGACGGTGTTACAAAGGATAATTGGGTGGGAAATGTCGCTCAGACTTGTGGCAGGAGTTCATTAACAAACTGAAATGTGTGGCCTTGTTTCCACAGGTATTTAAGCGTTACAGCCCGGACCGGGCAAATAAGTAACGCACGCGAAAAACAACAAGATCGAGTGCCGCCGCCTGGCACCATCCCTGCGCAGTTCCAAGTTTTTTTCCTTACACGACATGTCCCTATTGGAGACGGAATAACATGCAAAACAACTGCTCAACTCACTTAATACAGGTAAGAAAGAGCTTTGTACTGAGAAGGACAGGGAACAAGAACATGGAAAATTACTATGACGCCACTAAGACATACCTATCTTTTACGAGATACTTCCTAGCCTTTAAGGGTAGGATCTCCACATACACGGAACTACCCAGCAGAGGAAATTGTACAGGACTTCGTGCTCGAGCTGTCCTTACGCCTGAAATAAGTTGCATGAACCGAAGCCTGTTATCGCAGGGGGAATGTGCAATGTGCATCTAACGAATTTGTAGCTTAACATGAAACGTAGTCTCATTCGCAAGCACAAATAAATTGTCGGCCTGAAATATTTTAGAGGAACTACTCCGGCAAAGACTTTTAGCCGCACCCGGATCCTCATGCGCAAACTACTAGTGAACTAAAAGCCCTTTCAGTTATTGAAGGAGAACGAAATTTCACGGCTCCAACGCAAGCGATGACTGCGGCTTTCCAATAGAGCAAGGGCAGTCATGCGGTACTCAGGTTTGTCCGCAAGTGCGACATTGCAGCCTCTACGATGCTTTAGTGCCCGAGTTTGAAGATTCGTGTTCCTTTTTTGCAACTCTTCTGCTCTTGGTCCATTACGGGAATGACGAGTGTACCCGTCGTCGCGATACAAATACAATCGGGGAGGGACAACACAGTTAGCCGGCGACAATAGTCGCACCACAGGGACAGGGCAACTTCCGTCTCGGATGTCCGGCATCTCCGAAGTGAATACCACGCGTCTGATACATCATCGTCCATCGCGCCAGCTGCTAAACAGTCGAGGCTTATAGGAAAACGAGCAAAGACCGGACACGAGTGGTAAACGGGTGAAGCAGATTCGATGAAGTCGTCGGTGTAGGCAGTTCAGAGCATGCCATGCTCATGCTTGTCACCCACCATACATACTCAACAACCTTGCGATAAAGACGAAACACTTAGCACTACATGCTTAAACGCGAAACCATACCACGCTTTAAACCGCGAGCAAGTAAAGCTTCACTATCTAGCGCTTCACAAATATGGTTTCAGTGTGCAACGCATAGAATGTGACGGTTACGGGACCTACGACGTACAAATGCGCTGATGATTGACTCGTCAAAGGCCACGGTCCGCATGCCAGCAGGTATTCACTTGTGACATGCATATCTCGGCATGGAATTTAAGGACCATTAATAAGCGCTCCTATTGGTACTCGCTCGGACTACCTCGCCTAAGGCTACAAGTCAGATGAACCAATAAGACGAGTTTTTGAAGCGACGGGCTTGATCTCTGCGACCAAATGAGATAAGGACGTGAACGCGTGTGCGTTTGAGACGAAATGCAGAGCTGAGGAACTACCAACTTTTGGCTCTGAGCTCAAAGCATGAAGATCTGAAGATCAGCAGCAGATTGCGCACTAATTAGCGAGCAAGGCGGTTACGGCGGTGTTGGCTGCCTGTAAAGCAAGCATATTTGTATTCAGCAGGTCGTTATTGGGGTGCAGACTCTTGGGCAGTGACTTTTAGGATAAGGAACGCCGCTAAAATGTTCAAATCGCATACTGCTCGAACCTCCAATATTTCATTTTAAAAGTGGAATGATGCCCGCGCGTGTTTTATCCTCAGACCTCGTTTTTTAAAGGCTTATAGCTAGATCTCAATACCTCCTAGCCCATTTTTTAAGTCCACCGATTTTCCAGAAGTGCAAGCTCTCTGTCTGGTATGCCGAACGGGTACGGCCAAGCGCTTAGGCTGGACTGATGAGCGTCAGGAAGAGACAGACACAGAACACACTACCACAAGCAATTCAGAGTCGTCTTGGTCCTTTAAAGAACGTCGGAACGAGCTTGCCGCAACCGGTAATCCCTGCCGGAGGCCACGCGTTGTGTCGAGAAAAATGACAACACCACAAGCCTCATTATCTTTTGTCGTGGAATAATTTATTGCTTGGCTTGTTTTGTACCGACGATTACCGGAAAGGGCAAGCCTGCGAGGGGATTCGTCATCGCAAGCCACTCGAAACCATTCAACGAGATGCAAAGAAGTGTCTTGTGAAAAGTGCGATTGCCAATAGCATCGATATCAAGCGTCAGGACGGCAAAAGGAAAGAGGAGAATTTCTTCTGCATGGAATAACGATTCTTGCAGCGGTTTAGGTTCGATAAAACGAGTATCATGACACGACAGATCGCAGGCGTACCACAAACGTACTCTCGTGAAGCGTGCGTTGCACGGGCCAAACAAAAAAAAACGAAAGGTCCGTATGGTTCTCTTTGGGGCAATAACAGAAACCTTATGGTTTCGGTTGCAGCGAGACATGAACCGTCTGCTCAGTCTCCACGAATGTCAAGCTTTGAGAGTACCGAATGACCGTAGTATTGGCCCGCTCGATACATCTCATTTTGTGCTCCCGACAATATGTCCACCATGTTGTGCCGTCCCTGCCACATTCCGTTTTTGCTGACGTAACGAAGGGTAACCCCATAGGTAGCAAGTCGGCATCCGGTCACGCATGGTGGAATAGTCACGGAACGACAAGAACGCAATTAGGAGCTGCGCTACAGTCGACGGTGTTTTACGACCAGACAACAACGTGTAAGCGTACACGTGAGCCGTCGGCATTCAGCGTACTTACGTGCCGACGCAGGTGGACTGCGGTGTGTGGAACTAAGTTGGTCGAGCGCGAGACGAGAATAGCATAATCGGGTTATTTTCGGGAAATGTTTACCTCATGGAATGTGCCATACCACGAAAGAGCTACTGAGAGCTTCGGTCATGTGGGCTCCTAAGCCTTTGAATGTACTATACGTTGATACGGCACATGGTGTCATGTCGAAAAGTGTTAGGCTTTGGGACAACGTACATCACAGGGCCGGAAAGGGTCAAACTCTATAATTCAGTGCATATTGCGACGAGACGAAACATTTAGGCGTTTGCTGACAGGTAATTTATGTTATGGAATCACAACTCTGAGCGTTGTGTTCAGCTCCAAGGAGGGTATAGTTGAACCCTAGGCCATTATCTGGAAGGAGAACGCGTCAAAGAATAACCTCTTTGTACCAAGCATCATATGGAAATTCCGAACGGTCAAAAATTCGCACCTGCCCGTGTGCCGAATGTGATCTCAGAAGAGCATGACATTCGCCAAGGTCAATGCGTCAAATCCAAACGCGGAACGAGTCGGCGCACGACGTCATTTGCCAGCTAATCCGACGGCCAAAAGATTGAATTAAGCACTGAACGCGGAACAAGCTGGGTGGCACGTTCTATCGTCGAGCAGGATATGACCTTTTAAGGGTCTCAAAATCCTTAAAACCTTTCTACGACTTGATGACCACCATCATGCGTTCAAGAATCGAGGAAGCAGTAACAGGTCCGGGTTCGCTCAAAGAAACAGCCAGTGTGGCTGTTGCCGTACACTTGGCAAACATTAGTTTTAGCTGGCCGCAGAAGTTCTCCTGTGCCCACTAGAGCACTGTCGAAAAGGCCTGTCCCTCTCACCGCTTCACAGAAGGCCACGAAGCAATATTTGTGGCAAGTGTCAATGTCGTCCAAGGTCTAGCGTTTATGACTTCAAGCGCCCGACTCGCTGACCGCAGCAATGCTCAGTCTCTTCGACCGACACTTTAAATTAGAGTGCGCCGACTTTCGTGACAGTGCGGATAACCTACATACAAGCAAGCAAAGAATATAAGCGTGTGTAGCTACGTTTCATTAATTATCGTTCCGCCTCCGCCAAATGCCATTTTAAAGTGGTTTCATGTTGTTATCGTTTGCACTGCACCTTATTTGAAGTCATGCGTGGTTCCAAGTTGTAACGAGTCTTTGTTCGACCCTATTCCTAACAAATAAACTAGGTATGCACTGCACTGTTAAGCCGGATGTTTATGATTTGTTCGAATCGTAGCAGGTGTTTTATAGGCTCATAGCATGAGGGCGGTGAGTACGCGCCGTAGGAGTACACAGTTTTTAGCACACTCCGGCATACTCAAATCAAAGGTCGCAGTGCTACCGTAGAGGACGCATTGACGCCTGAAGCTTTGACTAACCTCTAGAGACAACCAATTTAAGGGACCTCACGAGAAGGCACAATGGTAGTGGCTTTAATTGGCGTCAAGGTCATTTTATATCAACCAAACGTATGTAACAGAAACAGTCAGAAGGAATTACACATCTTCGATGCGAATCACTGTTTCAGGCTTCGGCTCTTCGCTGTCCCGCATGCCGCCGGGGATAGGCTCTCTACTGGCTTCCGTCACACATTCTGCGTAAGCAGGAGGGTACGGCGGGGGCACCGGGAAAGATTCCGTGGCCTCAGGTAGTGATTCGTACGGAGGCGGAGGCAGATCGCCGTCCCAGCCGGGAACCGGTGGCGGTGGTTCGTTCGGTGGAGGTGGCCGCTGATGTTGTTCCATTCGCTGCGTCACAAGGGACTCTTGAACGAGGTGCGGAAGCAGCCAACGTTGGAACCATTGCTCGCGAGCATTCTGAAACCAAACAGTGCACACTTCGAATTGGATTCCAACTTTGATGAAGCGGACAATTCTTTGAAGCGCTACCCGAGATTCGGTTTACGCCGGCAGTAGGGCTATCGAGAGTCTTAGCGGCTCTTTTTGCCTAAGTTCCCCTTAACTCTCACGGTGACTGGGGCGGTTAATCGAAGATCAAGATTCACTAAAATAACGTGAATTACATCTAGTAACCTAACGGGTTTCATCCCTTGAGGGGCGTAGCCACCTTTACACGCTCCACTACACCCTTCGAGTGCTTATCACTCGCATACACGTGGTCGACCCGCTATTACAAGTGCTCATAAAAGGTGCGCACTAGACTGAACCTAGGGCCTGGACCAGAAGCACGTGAGCCCAGCCAAAACTCCGTTGGTGCCTTTTTGGTCCGGCTCGTCCCAGACATCCAGTAACAGATAAGAGTTCATGCAAAAGTTGCTCTATAGCGGGTAGGGTCGGGCAGCCGACAGGTACATCACTGCAAGCCCTGTGATGTTTAAGTAAGCAGAAAATCACTTACTTGTCTCCTGGTCTCGCAGCCCGTCCGACACATGGATATGCCCAAAATAAAGAACAGCACGTTGACAATAAGTAGTCCGATGAAGAACGCGTTCAGCGTTCGCGCACCATGTTGACCCGCTTTTGCGCACACGTAGAGCACCACGAAGCCGCTTATGCAGATCAGAGTTGCGCCTCGCGCCAAGAGGTCCGCAGAGTTCCAGCGACGCTGCTGCGTCCTGTGCGGGTCGGCTGAGATCGGCAGTGGGATATGTGAAGCCGTGGTGGCGGTGGTTGCTGCGCTGCCACCGTTGGCGTCGGCGGAGACGAGCGCGCGACGAATGGACAGTGAAGAGGCAAGCATCACGGGCGTAGCTGAAATGTACGAGTGTTATTTCTTCGACTTTCGGATGGAACGGACAAAAACATTCTGATGGGGCCGGTCAAAAATGTCGAAAATGTGATTCATTTCAAAGTGTGCGCGGTAAGCGGCGCATCTTCAATGCGTAAGCATGCGGCGCATGGCACGTTTTCCTGGAAGGACTCTAAATTGGCCTGTCTTGAAGGAACGATTTGCGTTCGGCAGGCTACTCTGGCCAGTAACAACAAAGTTTCTTTCACAGCTTGAAATATACATTAACACTGTTGGTTTAAAATAGCTCGGTTGTGTGTGCAGTTTTGGTCGCTGAGGGATTTTGGCGACAGGGATATGCTGCTTGCTTGTATCAAGGAAGTTTTTACTTTTTCTCTTGGAACTGACAGGGTGGTGCAAAAGGATGTCTCAACACAACCCAGTAGGCCCTGGTCATTTCTATTGGGTTTTAGTAATCTAGTCCCTTGAACACGGCATTTTTTTGTAGCGGTATGCTCATTGGAGACTGTCAGGCAGGTTAGGTTCGAAGCAATACTTTCATCGGCTTTGACCTAATCTAACAACCTCTAGTTCTCACCGAGGTGAGAACAGAAGATCGCTTTGTTGCTCCCATTTTCAAGTTTATCTGCTCATACGTTAGACCCGAAGTGGCTTTAGCAAACGGTGCCCATACACATCACCGGCTTGAACTAACCGTTATTCATTGGCTTCCTTGAGAGATCCTTGCGGCCATCTTTACGCTTCTCCACTGGCCTGCACCTGTCCGTGTTCGTTGTACTCGACCTCGTGAAAGAGGACAAATGGCTGAGGTAGAAGCCCAACTAGGGTTCATCTAAGTAAGCGAATGCACGAATTGTCACGCATTAGTGGCAACGCTAGGCGGCGGTGGCGGCAACAAATTATATGCCTCAGCTGCGGCGGTGGCAGTGGACGCACGTTCGGCCCGCTTTTCCTCCCGGCTCTCCGGCAAGGTTCTGGTCGGACGTTGTGGTTTTTGAGCGTCGCTTTCGCCTTGCCATCGATCCAGGCGCGTGTTGGCCTCCCATCCTAGCGGGATGCTCTCGGCGTACCCGCGAGGCCAGAATGGCCTGGAGTGCTCGATTGCGAGTGACTCCCGCATGGCCCGCAGCTCCCGATCACTGACCAACCCTTCAGCGTTCCCAGGCGGCTCGTGGCCGCAAAATGGTTTTGCGAATCATACGCTTTGTTGTTTTCGAGTTAACGTACGTGTCAGAAAAAGAAAACGAACTGGATGGATGGCTTCCGGTTAAGCGTGCAAGGAATCCTCAAGTAACTGAGGCCAAGAAAGTAACCACTATAGCTCAATGCGCTGGCGCGACCTCCAAAAATGTTTGCATTCTGGTGTGTCGGACCACATCACAGCGACAAGGGGGCATTCAACAAACGTTCCCCGCTTTGGAAAAGCATGCCTATCATATAACGCATGCAGAAGCATGGATGTGCACTCGTACGTACTTGGCGGTATCGCACGGTAGAGGTACCGAATGCAAGGAAATTAGCGTGCCATGCTCCGTGCAGGAATATGTGCAGTCATACCGCATGCAGAAGCATTAAGTTTTCCCCACGCGCTACGCGCTGAACCAGACGATTTTCTATCGATGTCCGACTGTTGGTCGACGGGGTCTCTGCTAGTCCTTTTGCTGACCTTTCTATAAGCCGTGAGCCGCATGGCAACTGACCATTGTAGTCTTCACCGCATGCACAAGACTTCATGTACTGTGTTAGGGCTGATCACAAGGTGTAACGGACCGAGAAAGGATTCATGACTAGTTTGCAGCGAATCGGGGATGACTCCGTTACAGTGTGTGTTAGAGATCGGCACGAGGACCCGGTGCCAAACCCCGTACTCGTAGTGACCCCCCCCCCCCTTACCCGTATTCTACGGGTACGGGTACGGGTACGGCCCGTACCTTGGTACGGGTGCCGAACTCTAGTGTGTTTCATAAATACCCAAGCGTTAACGGCATTCTAGTCGTCCAGCAGTCTTGTTTAAAGTTTAGAGCTTCTTGCATGAATAGCCAAAACATGGAAGTTTTCGGGTAAGAAATCATCTTTCATGAATTCTAGCTGCTACGTTCGCCTGCGTGTGTGTTTAAAATCGCGCCAGTGCCCTGACTCTCGCAGCGATTTTGCAGTGAAGGGCAGTGGATAGATAGCAACGGACTTACATGGTCGGCATTTAGGATGCTGCTACTTTTACTCAAATCCACTTAACCGCATCACATTCTGCCATGACATGCCAGAATGCTAAAGGGATAGCTGCTATTTTGGGTGTTATCCTAAAAATGAGAAGCCTTTGGGATCTCGCACACGTAGGAAAAATAGAACAGTTTGTGCATCGCTGGAAGCGTGTTGCATGAATGCTGTATGCACCGTTACGCTTCGTTTCTCAGACGGCATTAAAGGAGATTTTTAGAGTACCCATCCACCGCCATGGACAAGCCAATCAAGCTCGCTAAGGTGACGAAGGTGCTCGGCCGTACCGGCTCACAAGGACAGTGCACGCAGGTAAGAACGCTACTTTCTCGTCGACCGTGATGAAGACAGTCTAAGCTAGTAAAACTTTTGAGCAGTCAAGCATGTAAATGAAAGCCGCACAAAAGCGTAAGCGTTCCCGTTGGAGCTAGCGGTGTCGTGAGAGTACGTTTAGAAAAGGCCTGTTCTGTTCACGGCTTACTTTGTACCTCATCATGTAGCTTTCCCAAACGCGCAGCTACTTTCAGGTACGCGTCGAGTTCCTGGACGACACCAACCGCTCGATCATCCGCAACGTGAAGGGCCCCGTGCGCGAAGGTGACATCCTCACCCTTCTCGAGGCCGAGCGTGAAGCAAGGCGGCTGCGATGAGCATTCAAACAGTGTTTGTTCTGTTCCGTTGTTACTGTTGCAGCCAGAAATAAACTAATTGCGTCAAACTGGACGAGCATCTAGCTGGTCAGGGAGGTATCGTCCGTTACCATGCGAAAACGGGTGTATGCATGCGCTGTCCATAAAGTCAGGCCCTGATATCGAGCATTTTGCATAGCCCTAGACTTCCTTGCTTGAACAGTATCGTCCAAACTTGATCATCCATAATCGTCCTTACTGCAACGAATCCGATTGACAACGCACATCGTTGCTTGACCGCTGGTTCCTCCGGTGCAAACAGGTTTTGCGCACCTGGCGTCATTGTTTATGGCCCTCATAAAAACCCAGGTCTCGCCATTGACGGGCAACCTTCTGACCTGCTCTTCTGTTTCGTTCGTTGTCGTGGGCAGTGTTTCCAGTTTATTCACCGAAGACAACAGAAACGTAAAGTCGACTCTTTGGCTTCTTCCTCGCCCTTTTGTTTAGTTTGAAACAAACGAACACTGTTCTTCTGTTGTGTGTTACGTTCGTTTTACATTTCGTGCTTCAGAAAACGTGCTAGATGCCGGTCGATCACGTCTTGGTGTCGACGCAGATCCGCTGTGAATCCGGTCCTACGATTGTCGGTGACGCGGACTCAGATCCTGAATTAATGAAGGTAAAACAGCTTGTCTTTTCGCCGCAAACGCATTCCAACAAGAGCAATATTTAACCTGTTGGGCATCAGAGAACCCTTCATCTTTGGCACTCTTTCCAAGTCTATACATGGCCTTAGCTTGCTGCAAACTGTTGCGCATGCTTCCGCTTCATCCGACTGCTTTAGTACCTCAGCGCAAAGCACGTGTCCCGGTTGGGCAACCAGTTCACCGAGTACATCACGGATCTTACGCCGCGGGAAGTGCTCAATCGACTCTCGAAACGCGGATACGTCGTTCTCGGAACTACCGGCGTCGGGCAAACTTGCATCTGGACGCTGGGCAAGGACGTGGCGCCGCGATCCGAAATCATCGCCACGAAATTCCCCACACCCGAGGCAAAAGTGCTGGACCGATGACTGCAGATTTTGCGTTCTTAGTTCTCTCCCTCATTTTGTAGCATTGGTTC
>JNEY01002189.1:0-11554 GCA_020875895.1 Aphelenchus avenae
AGGACCGCAAATCAGTTGAAGTGTTGCCTTCTTGACCGCTATGGGAAGCATGGTATAGCGGGCCCGCTATAGCATGGAAGCAGAGAACTTGTTGGAACTTTGATCGGTCTTAACTTTTTTTCTAGCCAACCAATTCCGTTGAAATTTTCCTCTTTTTCATAACTTTAGAAGCCCTATTAAATGCTACCAAACTTGGCTCGATATCGAAAACTTTTTTTTGGGGGGGGGACGAACACGGAACAGCGCTTTAGTGTACATGGAAAGGATTGATTTCGACTCAAGTTGATTTTTAGTACGCACCTTTAACCGTAAGGACGTCGATCGTCAGGGCATTCCTCACGGGCGGAGGGCTGACGTAGCGCTGCGCCCAACCGGCAACGGCGCCTCGGAAATACCATGGTCCACGCGGCTGGGCCTAAAAACATTGTACTCTCGGGACCTGCGGCCGCACCATGACCAGGGCTTTAATGCCACTCGTGAAGCAGTAAATCATGGTACTGCTTCGCGGAACGGAACGGGGCCACCATTATGGCTTGACATAACAGGAACGTTTTGATAAGGCCTCTAATACAACGCCTAACCATTACATTCATTACGGCTTTTGGGTACGATGTTATCACAATTTCGGCGTCACGGAACTGGGAGAGATAGCCAAACTCGACTATGCGCTTTCTAGCGCGCCCAAAATGCTCACCTGGAAGCCGTTGCTCATCGCCACGTTGTCCATGTGCCATGCGTCACCGAGGTAGTTGCACACTGGGTCCAAGTCGCCGTTGTACAAGAGCATGCGGAAGGGCTCTCGTAGCTGCATTAACCCACTTGGCGTACTGCAGACCTTTGTAACTCACCGTTCTTTGGAACATTGGCGCGTAGCCAATGATTTCGCGGAATAGCTCGAAAGTATCGGTGTACTTTGGAACGTAGGCGTGGAACAAATCCTCACTAAATGGGTAGATTTGCCGAACCGAAGTCGTCAGGATCGTCGGGCTTTTTGGTAGATAGGGAACACTTGTCTGCAAGCGACTGTTTCTGGTGGGGCCATATTTCGAGGAGAAAAATAGGCGAAAATTCCGTCTGTCCCAAACTCCCCGAAAGCATTCCCAATCACGAGAAACGAAGAGCGCGAATATTCAGTTGAAAAGCCCTTATGCTTACTTTAGCTGGGCTAGGAGCGACAATGCCCTTCGTCCATCTGGACTTACTTGCATCCAGTCCACTGCTTTCGTTCTCCGTTCATCCAGGCAGGATCAACGTGCAGAGCTGGTTTGACCTCCGGTCTATTCAAGTAGCCACCAACCGCCTGCTGGTTCCAGCAAGGGTAGCCGTTCTGATTGTCAGTGGAATCGTAGTTCAGCAAATGCTAGAGACAAGTTGTTTTACATGCGGCCACGTTTCAGAAGGCGGTACTACTGCGTTATACGGGGCGAGGGGGGGGGCTCATACCCCTTTTAAATGCTCTATTTTTTCATCCCCCCCGTATGCCTAACCCCTTGTGCGGTATACGGTCCCCTCGGATAATTTTCTTCACCCCCCCCCAGTATAACGCAGTAGTACCCAACAAGTTCAAACACTTACGGCCGTTTGCCGTCCACGTAGTAGAGGAGAGCTACGGCCTATCGTAGTCCTCGCTGCGTTCAGGAAGCCCTCGAGATAACAGTCCTGATAAAGGTTGTAGGGAAGATTGCTAAACGTTCAGTCTCGCTTGCGAGCTCCCGATAGACGTTTACCTGTCAATTGGCATAGACGTATTCATCAGCAAGCCGTCCAAAATCTGCAGTTAAATGTTACTAACGTGTGACGTGTACGAAGTTTACCATTTGGCCGCAGCCGTCCCTTCGGGAGAATGGCATCGTTTTACTCGGACCTAAGAGCACCATGCAAAAACAAAACTTGGAGGCAGCTTACCAAGGTGCGCAGAAAAGTCGCAGCTTTCGGGCCTAGCGCTCCCGCAGCACTGATTCCGAATTGCGTCCCATTCTCTGTAAGGGCCCGCTTACTGAACAAGACGAGAGCATCGCCTTACCGCACGCCAATCATACCGTGGGAAGCACCGAAAAGGACCAGCGAATTCGTGTTGTTCTTGTCGTTGAGGTAAGCGTTACCGATGGCGAAGCCCTAAACGGTAGGACAAACGTGGAAAACCCGTCCGTAAGCGCCTAGGGGCGAGCCATTTTATCTTGTCAAACTTCGGAAAAATTTGGTTTGCCCGTTGCCCGAAGCCAATAATGCACTGACTTCCCGAAGCTACCAATCCGAAACTGTACTTCGTTCCCAGTTCTGGTAGGGGAAAAGGTGAACGAAACTGCCTCACTTACCTGGAGACGCGGATTAGGGAACCTGACCGCTGCGATACTCCGAAGTAAGCGTTGCACCACCGTCGGTATGTAGATTCCGGCGTAGGATGAGCTAAAACCCCAACCACTGCATACCGAAAGCAGAAGACGTTTCGCGTACCCCGTGATGAACCACCTCCGCGAGGCATACTTGGGATGTACGCGTGCGAAGAAATCCAGCAATGCATCATGGTTCTGCTCTAAAATTGGGGGGGGGGGGTAACGCTAGGTGTAGTATCACATGTGTCCATGAACCATGCTTCCCGCATCCGGCAAACGTTTACTATAGTTTCTGGCTTGTCATTTCATGCGGAACTCGGATTCTGCAGGACGTAAACCTTTTTGCGTTTGCCTGCCAGACAGCCGAAGCCTGATTACCACTCAATTGTATACCTGCATTAGACTGCGTGCAACACGCGGCATACTTACGAGCGCTTAAATCGTCGCCGACTGTATAAGCAGAAGGGTCGTCAGCATTGTAGGAGAAGCCAACGCCAACTGGAGATTCGATGTAGAGCATATTTGCATACTGAACCGTGTTTGAGAATTCGCTTTCAAGCATGAATTCCTACCTTGTTCCAGGCGAAAACGTTTTCGTAGAGGGTTTTTGAGTCCTTGTTAACATGGAAAGGTCCAAGCTCCTGAAGGAGGCCGCCAATGGCGCTACAACCAGGCCCGCCTGAGAACCAGACCTATACGACGTAGATGCATGTATCGCGCTAATATGCGTACAAAGCAATGACAAATGCTTACCACAAGCGGGTCGTTCTCGGGATCCGACTGTGACTCAGTGAGCCTGTAAATACGTTCGTGCAGCGGGACGGACCATTGCTTGTGTAACGCTTACCAATAGAAAAATTTCCACTTGCCGTTGTTACCCGCATTAAGATAGCCAGAATACTGCCGAAAATTGACATCGAAAGTCACGCCAGGAAGGTCTACGATTTCATCGGGATGGCCACCTGGTATGCCTTGCCCAAGTGCTACCGAAACTAAGCAGAAAAGGATCGCCACGGGGAGATGGCAACTTTTGCGCGTGCGATGCATTCCCGAGTGGCAACCAGATCCCAGTCAAGTTCACGTCCATGTCGCAAAGTGCTTTTATACCAGCGGAAAGTGACGCAAGCGTTAGCTCCCGCGCTTCACCCACCGCTAGCGAAAATCAATCGCGGAGCAAGCGGTGGAATAACCTGTTTGCTGAGTCTTTTCGGCGGCCACTTGTACCGAGTTTTGTACTGACAGTGTGAAGACAAAGCTCTGAAGTTCATTCTTCGTTTCGTAAGCAAAGGGATTCCAAGATGCGCATCAACAAACGTCATAAGCCGTTCTGCATCTGGACCAAAGACATCTTTCGACTTTTGAATATGTCACCCTTGCAGGAGAGGGGATCTAGCGGCCAGGCTCACATCTGTAAGACATGGATGTGGAAAATTCAAACGATCAAAAATAAGCGTGCAGGTCGTCTGGACAGCCCCTAACTCTGAATAAATGTGTTCACGGGTCTCAACTATTGGACCCGCACCGGCCCGACGTTCGATCTCGAGACCCGGACCCGGATCCCGGCGAGAACCGGATCTAGTTTTACGGTAGCTCTGCACCTATTTGTGATCCACTGCTGTAAGTACGTGCATACACGTCGATAACTCGCGCAATGTCTTCCTTGTTGAGGCCTATTGGCTCTACGGCGTCGATGATGTCGAGCCACACTTGCGCTGACGTTTTCGAGTCTTCGATTACACTGAAGCCGACGGGAATGGTCTGCAGTTGCCACTCCGTGGCAGCAGGCTCGCTGCTATTAGTGCACAGACATCAGTGCTTCAGCGTATAAGGATTCAAAGACCTCATCTACCGGATGGGTGGCGTAGGAGCTGGGGCCAGGCCCATGCGACTCGTACCAGGAGTAATAGTACATTGGACATTTTGAAGCGCGCTAACGAACAGGCATGAAACAATGAACCAATGTATACACGACACGCTTATACATTGTTTGAGAGTCGCCAGTTCGCAAAACAGGGCGACATACTTTTTTATTCTTGAAGGCCGTGGAAACATTTCCCTCCGAGTAAGCAGGTGCATACTAGTTGCAGGGCAGGCTGGCAGTACGCTTGATGTCGGCCGATCGCGCTGGTCGACTGAATCCGTCGCAGGTGCAAAACGGTTTGATGAGCACTGGCGCTGCGTTCGCCAATATACGTCAGTACCGGACAAATTACCGAAGTGCGGTACGCTCGTCCGGTACAACACCTTTTTTGTAAATTAGGCATGGACCTTCCGTCGGTCCAAGTTCGATCCGAAGCTTCTGTAGCGATGCCATGTTAGTCCGTACACAAAATCGATAGGGGACAACCGTAACTTTATAGTCGAAGAACAGTCATAAAAAACGATGTCTGGAGATCAGCCGAAAGGGACCTTATAGGGAAGATATGCCCTTTGATAGTAGCATTGACGCAGAGAGTTTGAAATAAGATTACCAAGATTATTATTAGTAACATAAGTATTACTAGCGGCTGGGCTGCGCTTCGCGCAGCCGGCGCCGCTACCGGGGATTACTTGTACCAAGATAAGTTTTAGCGCTACCGCATCCATCCGGCATTGTACCTTTGTGTACCAAATGCCAAAATTCGACACTTTGCAAGCTCGCACAGACGCAATTTTTGCGTTCTCCACGTAAAAGCCCCCATAATAGGTCCTTCTTGGCTGCTATAAGTCGCATGCAAAGCGGTCTCGCCAGAGCTTGTAAGCAGCAGACACTCTCCTCCTAAATGACCCACATGCGAAAATGGCGACCGCTAGCATGAGATAGCGGAAGCCCCACCCCCTCCCTCTTACCCCTCACCCCCTAAATGAGCCCCTATGCAGAAACTGGCTCTATTTTTGAATTCTTCATGCAGGAAAAGCCTCTGAGGCCTTTCCCGATAGAAATTATCCTTCTTTCCCGCTATGGGAAGCATGCGATAGCGGGCCCGCTATAGCATGGAAGCAGCNTAGAACCAATTTCAAAATTTTACAAAGTACGTCAAAGGAATTGCGATCATGTATATTATTTTTTTCCTTTTTTGAATGCCACGACGCCATAGTACGCTGAATGCTTTCCCTGTAATGGGAAAAACAGATGAGGTGTTCATTTCTGCGACTGTAAACAATTCGTCAAAAGTGCGTCATCGATAATTCCTAGCGCTTTTTCTTTTAAAGACAACATTTTCATGAATCGAAACGAGGCTTAAGGTCCTCGTTTCGTCCGTTTGCGATGGAGCGCTTTATATGCCTTATCATTCTTATTATTATTCATGATACTTTTAGAGAAGCCCGACTAAACCTTATACCATCATGACGATAGCACGGTGCCCGACACACTTAATGTCCAAGAACGTCAACCGGTAAGAGCGAATTTTTCGATCTCGCTCAGAACGCAATTTTAGTGTGCACGCAGTTCCAATGACCTCGGTACCTATCGAAGCGAGGACAGACAGCGACATCGACGTTCAATGCTGGTCGCAGTGTATCTGGCTCATCGCAATGACCATGATTCTGGTCTTGCTGGTCGTTGTGGAATACCTCATGGGTCGTCCACCGATCTGCACCTGCGGCTATGTGAAACTCTTCGAGCCGCACATGAAATCCGGCGGAAATTCGCAGCACATCGCCGATTGGTACACGCCGACGCATATGATTCACGGCTTCATTCTCTACGGCCTCACGCATTTGATCGTCGGACGCAAGAAACCGACGCAAATGCGTCTCTTCATCGCCGTACTGATCGAAGTCGTATGGGAGATTGCGGAGAACTCACCGCCCGTCATCGCACGATTTCGAGACACTCACGGCTACGCCGGTGACAGCATCCTCAACTCGGCTATGGACGTCGTCTTTATGACGGTGGGCTTCCTGTTCGCATGGGGCACACCCGTGTGGGTCACCGTGGCGGTTGCAGTCTCGTTCGAACTGATCACCGCATTGGTCTTTCGGGACAATTTCGTGCTCCAAGTGCTGATGCTCATCTATCCGGTGGCGGCGATCAAGCGGTGGCAGGATGCACTATAGCAACATGTCCGCTCAAACAGGTTAAGTCGAGAAAAGAGAATCGCGAAAATGAACAAATCGTGTAAGACGTGTACTCTGCTGCTTCTGAGTAAATTGCTTACAACACCCTACTCAATAAACGTCCTAAGCTTTACTTCAAATGAACTGAATGATTTCGTAATTTTCGAGCATTTTCGTAAAGTGTTTCTATGTCATTGTCGACATAAAAAAGGTCCAAGCTGTTGGAGGACGCCGCCAATGGCTCTACAACCAGGGCCGTCTGAGGACCAGACCTAAGACTTTTTAAAAGACCGTGCGCATAAAGCGCACAGAGCAATGGCAAGCGCTTACCACATTCTCGGAACGTGTCTGTGTTTCAGTGAGCGCAACTCGGTTTCATGTCTTCGTAGCTTATGTCTGTTGGGCCAGTCGCATATTTTGTAGCGCCAAACACACTTTAACTTTTTTCCCTTCTACCTTCCCTACATCATTAGCTCGTACTCAAAACCGTTCTTAAACCTGATCTTGTCTTGGTTTCCGTATATTCCAGGGATGACACATTCCAAACCAAATGCGAAGGTAAAAAATAAAACAGAAGCGAATCTGAATCCGAATGTCAGAAAATGGATCGAATTTCCGAAGTTCTGCGATTGGGCGTTACAGAGTTGAAATGGCAATCACGCTCCTGGCTCTGTGTGATGTTTATTGCATCAAACGACCGTGCTCTACGTCTGTGTTGGGGAGAGCTCGCTTAGTCGGTAGGCGGGCATCCGCACGGCCGGCACGGGTTTCCTGAACGGTGATTGCTCTTTACGCTTGACCTTCCATTGTCCCGTGATAGGGAATATTGCTCTCTCATTTTCTTCTCGCAGAGTGCACAACATCCCTACGCGCGGCAGGCACGGGTTTCCCGAACTGTGATTGCTCTTTACGCTTGACCTGCCATTGTCCCGTGATAGGGAATATTTCTCTCTCGATTTCTTCTCGCAGAGTGCACAACATCCCTACGCGCGGGAGGCCATACCGGGGTTCCCGTGGTCCGTAACTTTTGGTTGTTACTCCTTATCCACAGAGTAATTTGCTGTCGCTGTTACTAACTTTTGCGTCGATTCCTGAAACTTGGAAGCTATTAGAATTTTGCCAAGCACTACAAAATCTCTTGAACACTTTTAAAAAAGCTTTTTGCACATGGTAGTTCAGTTCTCACTTATGCTCGCGTTCCGCGTACCATTGCTCTCGCTGGCTTTGCATAAAGACCGAAATTTCTAGAGCTAGCGTCTCAGAGTGTCAGTGGCGTCCTCGCTTACATTAATGTCATGGCTGGGCGTTCAGAATAAAACAAGAAGTGAAAAACAAATCCTCTCTTTGAAACCTGGTAATGATCCGTCAATCTATATCGGAAAAGTAGCTCATATCAGCAAAAAAAAATCTAAAACGCTGTAGAAAAGCGCCGGTAGCGCCTGGGAGATGCTTGGATCTTGCATTCGACTAGTCATACTTTCCGTTTCAAAATTCGGGGTGTCCATGGAATACGAAGCACGAAAAAGAAAATAATGTACTTTTGGCATCCACGTTCACTTTGGTTTCCGTCCTGTGCTTCCTTTATGAGTAGCTAAACCCCTAAAAGAATTTGGTCAATTTCTTGCTTTAATTTCACACATGCGCGCTTTTTTCATCGTTGTACAACTGCCCAACACGTTGCTTACGATTTAGCTACCATCACCAACTCCAAGCTCGCGCCGATGTCGGCACCCGTCCTCTCCACCATTCCGAACTTGCAAATCACGAGCGCTGCGGACAAGCGGTCCGTCTTGGAGCCTTCGTCGGCAAAGCGGTTCAAAACAGCGCAGAGTCAGTTGGGTCGGGTTCGCCCATTATGAAAGGCAAACATTTTTCGTCTGTGTTCTAGTAAACTGGGAAGAATGGTTCGCATTGGACTAGTACTTTTTGGACCACCTTCGAATTTTTGTTTGCTACAAGAAATGAGTATTAGCCAAGGAAGGTTATCCGAAACTGTTGCTAGTTTCAATGCTGTCGTGCATAAACAGCCTCTTTTTAGATGCGTCCTACCAAACGGCGAGCTCGACGATTTCTCGGGACCACTCGGCCTCTGTTGGCGGACTTGTGCCGTTCTCGCCGCTTAGTTCCGAAACACCGCCGCCGCTGACGCGTCAAGTTATGCAGGAAAACTTGAGGCGAAGGAACTGCTTCGACTGCAAGATCGCCATTTCTCACGCAAAGATTGTGTAAAAGTCGTACGGCAACGAGAAGCGGTAAGTCTACAAAATGCACAATTCGTCCCCCCCCCCGCCCAGGGGGTTCTTTTTCAATCTTCTGATTTTGGTAAACATTAAAATTAAATATTTAAAAATTTTACTTTTTCAATGATTCATTAGGTGCTTTAAAATTCTTATTTTATCGCTACCTGTTCCAATATTACCTAGCTGGGAGAAACACGTGCCCGCCAGATGAGAGCTTGAATCGGCGGACCGGATCCCTCAGAGGAGGTGGAATGTTAGAACAAGGGGTTTGTTAGATGAATACGGTGTCTTCTTGCATGGCTCCTTGGCTTCCCGTAGCATTGGCCCTGGCGTGGTATTGTTGACGTTCTTAAAGTGCCCGACGCTCGTTTGTATGGCGCCCATTGTCACTGGCAATTGACCGATTGAGCGCTGGTCATGTTCTTTCACTGTCATCAGCAGCTTACCGGTAGTGCGCATGCCTACTTTGTTTGTTTACGATAAGCTAAAGTTGCATAAGAAAACAGGCTTCGACAAAGTTTGCATCGTTACAAGCCTTGCTTCAGCTTCTTCTGCGCGCCGCCATGCATTTACCTGGAGGGCGATGGTTGGAAGGAGAAGAAGCGCATTCTACTAGAGGAACATCACAAGAGACTACGGGCCGCTGGCGTGGATCTCGGGAAAAATGCGCAAACAAAGGCGCTTGACGCAGATGCCACGGAGCTCAAGGCTTTCATCGGTATCGACGAACCGACGGATCAGGAGAAGCAGCATCTCGATTTCTCCAACGGAAAGGTAATCTTTTGGAATTTTTCGCTGCTTTATAGGATATTTAAGCGTGCGGCAACGTTTATATTTTAGGACTACTGTGCGGCAAAGAGCCTCTACATCAGCGACCAGGACAAGCGAAAGTACTTCAACCTGGTCGTGCACTTAGTCTATGGCGACGGCACCAACGTCGGAAAATTCATTTCGCAGCGCATCAAGGTGATCTCGAAGCCGTCGAAGAAGAAACAGTCGATGAATAACACGGACTGCAAGTACCTCTGCATCGCCAGCGGCACGATGGTGGCGCTCTTCAATCGACTTCGCTCCCAGACCGTTTCCACGCGTTACCTGTTCTACGAGAATGGTGATTTCCAAGCGAACAGTTCCAAGTGGGGAGCATTCAGCATCCAGCTAGGTAAGCCTGTCTGATAGTCTTTGCAAGCTTGATACACATGAAGGATCCATCTTTTTAGTGTGCACTACCAAGCCTGGTGAGTTTTGTCTACTTTTTTCGCTAAGCATTTCGCGTTGCTCAGTGAAGACAGGACATTTTCAGAGGATTCGAAAGCTCGACAAACAGAATGTGATCCTCGATAAAGCGAGCCAAGAGGAGCCCGTTAGCCAGCTTCATAAAGTCGCCTCCCAGTGGGTGGACGACGACTTTACCTATCTCTGCCAGTCACAGGACCGCATAGTTCAGTACAAGGTAAGAACTTCGCGATTTTCCCACTACTAGGCGTTAGTTACCTGCTTGAAAATGCTTCCGTTGTACCGTACACTGACCACGAGTGCACGGTGATCGGGCGGCCGCGTGATTGTTAAGACGTCCCTCAAAGCAAACATTTGCGTGCGCACACGGCAGGGCTCGGCAGGGTCTCGGTCTCGTTTAGTCTTGGGTCAGGGGGGGGGGGAGGGGGTAAGTCTCGGGTCTCGGTCTCGGGTTAGAAAAAAGTCTCGGGTCTCGGTCTCGGGTTTTCGCAAGTCTCGGTCCCACTTTGTCTATCGTCTTTTTTTGTGGACCCGACACGAAATTGTTTATCAACCGACCAATTTCCTAAACATAATAGTGCTTACTTAAATGACTCCGGCACGTACCATATACTTCGTCAACTGGAGTCGACTGTCGCGTGCCACACGACAGTCTAGGAGATACTTGGCAAGACGGATGTGTTACCATAGGGCGGACCGGTGCAAAAAAAACAGCCAACGTTTTGAGCACTTTTGATACTCGTTTGCTATTTCAGAACATCGGGAAGTACGAACATATCTGTAAAACCTAAATAGCTTTAAAAGTGGCAATTCAAGTAACAAAATGGTTGGAAATACGGTAAAATGTTTTATTTAATTATACCCCGGGGTGGGGGGACAATTAGGGGGGATTAGAAAAAATGAGGTAAATACTTTGATCACTTCCAATGCCTATTGCCGTTTATGACGCTTACGCCAACTTGGAACACTTAAGGCAAAACTTGCCGAAGACCGCAAGTCTCACGCGATTTGCGAAGGCGCTGCCTGGACCATTACCTCAGCGGACAAAGCCGAGTACAGCTATTACGAGGCGATGGGTCCTACGCCCAAGCCTGTGACGCCCGCGCCGGTGGTTACCTCAGTGGCTATGGAATCGTCGGAGGGTCGCATGGCTCGCATCGAACTCAATGGGTACAACTTCACGCCCTCGCTGAAGGTGTGGGTCGGCGACACCCCTGTGGACACTCTTATTCGGTATGCAGTACGACTGAGAAGTATCAAGTTAAGTAATGCCTAGCGTTTAGCACTCCCGAGACGATGAGATGCATGGTACCGTCCCAGCCCGGCGCGTGGCCACCCGGCCATAAGCAAGACATTCCGCTCCTTCTCGTCCGCGACGACGGCGTGATCTACTCAACGCAGATGGCCATCACGTACGCACAAGACAATGCGTACGGCCACTGTGCAATGCCCATCGCGGCCGGGAAAATTCAGCCACCGCCAGCTCGCGTAGCGCCAGCAGGACGACATCCGTCGGCGATCGCGAATGATCATTTCATGAGCCATGCGGCTTACGACCTCTCTGCTACTAATCATATTATGTCGCTGTAAGGTGCTGCTCGATTCGCTTTGCAATTTCCTCGTTGTGTATAGTGTTCACTTGCTCCTGTGTTGTTGAATTGCGATTCCAAAACATACTTGCGTCCACTTGGCACTGTTCGGAAG
>JNEY01002195.1:0-10705 GCA_020875895.1 Aphelenchus avenae
AAGCCAAAAAGCAAAGAGTTCCAGACTGTATTACGGAGCTCCATAATACTGGCACACTCCTTTAGAACTCGTGGCACAATCTTTTAGAAAAATGACAATTATAGTAAAAATCGCTCCTGTACGCCCTGGGGATATGCCATTTTACCCAGTGAACATCCAGCGAGCAACTGTAAACTCAGTTGCGTCATGGCCCGTTCTGTCACCTACATTTTACGTCAAACAATCTGACGACTGATCGAGACGTAATTGCCCGATGTACAGTATATCCCGTAACGCAATCGACCCCGCAGTTGGCATTCCCCCCCCCCCCCCTCCCCCTCTCTTTCGAACTTCATATAACTTCCAGACACAGCCAAAAAATGAAGCATTACTGGCTCTCTCCAGATGCACATTTGTTAAAAATTACACAATTGACCCAATTATAAAGAAAATCGGAGGTCGCTTTGTCAAAGTAGCCAAGGCTTCTCCCGAGAATCTGGTCGTCACTTCATCACCATTGCAGCCGTCACTGTGGCAGCAGCAGGTCGTAAGTTGGTGAGCGTCGTAATACGTATTGCTCGTGCACATGGTGGACGACGATAGCTTGCCATTCAGCTGCAAAGGCATCGATCTCCATGCGGGCAACGGCTTTATGTTTTTTTTCTGCAGAATTTCGTGTGGAGGGGAATAACGGGAACGCTACGCACCAAGCTTGAGCTGAAAGTGGTGAGAAAATGCGACCATATCTACCGAAAAATTATAAGGTCGTTAAGCGTCTTAAGCCCCGGCCAAAGTAGCGATCCCGGCCCGATCCGCTCGAGTCCGCGGTCATTCCACGACGTTTTCACGCTGAATGTCCTCGGGGTCAACCTCGAGGATGTTCTCGGACTTGGTAGGTTGGGAGGGGGGGGGGGGTCGTTATCGTGTTTTACGGCTTATGCCAACATTGCTTTTGGCATAATTTAGGCTGTATGCAGTGACGTAGCTAGGATTCAGCCAAGAAAGCCCTTACCTATTTTTTTTGGCGCCGACGTTTGGCCGCGCCTTGGTCACTCCTTTGTTACCTTTTAGCATGTTAGAATTTTGACCGTACAATGGATTTAAAGCGCTATTTTAGCCTAGTTCAGGGATATTCAATCCGCTATAGGCACCAATATGGGTTTCATTGTGCGCAAAAGGTAAAAATCCGTCAAGAAACTGGCCGTTTCGACTTAAATTAGCCCGCCGCAGGCGCGGCCAGAGCAATTTTTGATGTTTTCAGGTAAAATTCGTTGAAAAGATGACCAAAATTAGTGGAAGAGCAATGAATTTCCAAAACAAAAAAATTCGCCTTGGTCCTCCTTTAGCCTCGAGGGCCTCCGGCCCGACTCGAAGGGGGGGGGGGGCATCCTGCGCGCCCTCTAGGTACGCCACTGGCTGTATGTCAACATCAGAGCAATGGAGTGCACTTTCTACGTTACCCCGATCATTCCTCCTTAAATTCTCGCGAAGCGTGCTTTAATCCGGAGATTTGAGGGTATTCCACAAAAGTCTGCTGTCAACTTAGACTTGGAAACGGAAAATGGAAATTTTTGCCATATAAGGTCGAAAATTGAAAAATTTGGTCAGATTTTGGCCAAAATTGAACGTTCTTTGGAGTTCGGTGGGCGGCGGCGGGGGCCTCCTAAAATAAAAGCCCCGCCGTCGAATCATCGCTTCATAGAGGATTTTCTGATGTGTTACCAACGGGGGGCCGGGGCAGCCCAGGGCCTTAAATAGGGCCATTCTTGACGGGAGCGGGCCCGGGGCCGCAAGTGCCGCCCCCTCACAAGGCTGGGTGCAGGTGTCGGCACGCGAGCGAGCAAGTGTGCTTACCGTGCAATTTGTCGCTCGGCAGCCTCGACTAACGATGTTCGTAACCCTGTCGAGGACCATTACGCACGAATCGGACTTTACAGCGCATTCATTCGGTGAGCCCTGCAGCGGGTTCGACGCGTTTTGCTGGCCCTGATAGCAACGAAGGGCGCTGGTAATGCCAAGAAGAGCAAAGGCAAACACGAAAGCCTTCATCTTTCCTGCTTGATATCGTCGGAATGAATAGTATGCCAAACTACACACGATACTTATATGCGTCCCCCATGGATCAGGCTACGTGTGCGTGGTCGAAAACATGGTTCGAGTGAACCTCGCTTGTTTTTATTTTTGCTGAAACATCTCGTCCGATTTAGCAGGTACAGGTTCTGTGCACTCCGGCAATGCAGTCTTCTCGATGTTAATTGGCCTTAATGTGGCGCACCTGTCGCTATATTAAATCCGACAAGTATTCGCAAGCACGACGGCAACCAGGGAACTGGTCTTGGACACCAAACTAGACGCAAAGCAAGACCAATTCATTAGAACGTAGTTTTAAGGAGCGACCGCAAGTTAGAGATCGGAAGCCGTACCGTAATATGGGCCGTACCCGTATTATACGGGTACGGCTTACGGTACGGGGGGTCCAGTACGGTACGGCATACGGTACGGGGGGGGGGGGATCCCGTATTACGGGCCGTATTTGAACCCGTATTTTTCGTAAGGGGTGACCCTTTGGTGACAAAAGGCTGCAGAAAATTTTCAATTTTTTTAAGAAACAAAGGCAGAAATAGCAATTTTTTTGAAGGGAAAAAGGCCCATTTTCGATGCGTCCGACGTGCTTCGATCGAGTTATTTCCCGAGGCAGCTCGTACTCCTCGATGCCATGTCCGCAGTTGTAGTGGACGGTCAGCGCGAACTCCGGCTCGGTGACGGAGTCGGTGCCCGTGCCAGTAAGGCTGAAGAAGCCGTCATCCTGCACCGTGGCTTCCCTGGAATTTAACAGAATCAGACGGGCACAATTTTTCCACTATAGTTTTTTAAAGAGGGCATACTGAGAAATTTATTTAGCATTTGACAAAATTATCAAAATTGGTTAAATTCTTGCGAATATTTCAGTTTTTTAAGTCGATGTACCATTCTTGACCGGGAAGCATACGATCCTTTCGTCATCGAATATATTTAGAAATTAAATTTAAATAGAAAACACCCAAGTCCCTGGGTTTGGTTTTTTTCGATTAGGATATTGGTCCTTAAACTTTCTTACAATGTTGCGAGAATCCTTTAAAGCCCATAAAAGTTCGTGCAGAACTTACGCGACGATTTCGTTGTAGTCCGGGTCGGCTTCCTTCAGGTAAACGCGTATAGGGCCCCGCGTTTCAACGCAATCGCGGATCACTCTTCCCGACACCATGACCGTTTTGGAATTCCTTCGAGCTCGTCGGGGAATCGAACAAGCTTCTTGCAAGAGGCAAGCGAGAACCGCCAGCAGAGCGATATTCATGACGAAACGCTCTGCAAAACGCATGTCAAGAAGCGGACACTTCGAGATAGATCTATGTACCGCGCAAAAGTAAAACGAATAGTGCGCACTAAGTGCAGCAATTAAGCATGGTACCGCTCTTGAGCTTAGACTCCAAAAAAATGACAGTGGGCCCAAAAATTGCCGCTTTTCGAGCTCGATTCCTGCGAATAAAAGTACAAACTAAAGTTTTATGTTGTGTAGTATATTTTACGAATTCAATGAAACGCATAATTGAAGTTTACAGACAGTGAGAACAAATCATTGCCAGCTACCGGAGAATATTTTTCGTAACTAAAAAATCATGCGATCATCTGTTAATGACTTTCAAATCTGGGTGCGGTGCTGCTCCGCTTATCAAAACCCGCTTTTTGATAAATACCTAGGAATTTTCCAGAGGGACGTTAATGGCTTAGGTAGTTGGCTTCCACGGAGCGTTGAAGAAACCTAATATTGTCGGAAACGTTTTGATCAAGCACCGCATTCGCATCACGGCGCAATGCGTGGTGCATTGACAATGTCTTTAGTTGGTAAGCTTCCATTTAAAGGACTCATTGTCGATCGCCGATCGCCCGGTTTCGGTACCTTCTAATGAAACCATACATCTTTTGCGCTTCTTCAGGAGTGACCAGGCATACGAGGTGTCGAGCAACCATAGAACAAAGTGAAGGCGGTCGTGGTTTGGAACCGGAAGTTACCCGCTGACCTTCGCGCGCCGACGAGTGGTCGTGATCAGACGCCTGAGGCATCCTGTGCACCTGAAGCAATAATTGACCGGTCGGCCGAGCGTTCGTTACGCATTTCACAGCTCAAAATCTTTCGGGTTAACAAGGAAACGAACATTCCGAAGAGTGCGATAAACGAAACCGACCTTTCATGCTGCGATAGAAGGACGCGAGGGGGATCAGTTCCGGTGCACAACAGGTCAAACTCAGAGGCAAATCAAGGGACAGGGTAGTCCGATTCTAGTTTAATACCAACAACAAGGGCATTATACACATAGTTATCGTCGAGAACTTTCGACTCCCTCAATCGGTCGATACTCAAGCGACGTAAGCCCCTTAAACTCAGAGGGTTTGGAATCCGTTTCCGACTGAGCGTGGGCGTTTCGTAAAGTCCTTGCACCCATCCCACTGGTCTGGTTGTACGACAAGTATTCCGGAAACGTGTCCTTCCGATTAGTTACCACCCGACTTGTGACTGAAGTGTACAGGGAGCTTTACAGGGTTTTATTTTTGTCACATTACTACCGTTCAGACGCTTTTGACAACAAGTTTTCCTTCATCTACACGTTATTTATGGCGCCCACGGCTTGGCATAACGGAAAAATATGAGTGAAAAACAAGAGCGAGAGTGGACGTAACTGGAGCGTCACCCCGACACTCCCAGTACATAGTGGAGTAAAGCGTGAAAATAGATCAGGATCTTTGTGCTCTGATTGCGAGGGATCAGCACGGTGACCGACAGACAGTACGACATCGACGTTTCGACATGGGGCGTTTCGACAAAATGTCGTTTGGGCATCGTGACTATTCGACAGAATGTCGTTTCGGCATCAGAAACCTTTTTTTTGCATTACGTATTAAGTGCTCAAGTGGCGTGTTTGTCTTAGAGCAACATAAGGCAAGGAAAATGCGCCACCGAAGTGAATTAAGACTTTACACAGCGAACTAGAAGTTTCTCCAAAAACATGTTTGTGTCATACACTTCAGCTAAAAAACCGCGATGCTATGGATTTAGTGATGCTATTTAGGAAGCACACGATTACCCACCAGTTCTACTCATGCGTCTTGACTGTCAACATGGGCCAAATGGAGGTCCGTCGTTTTTTTTTGGAAGCCGGCCCTTCGAGGAAGGCCATTAGCACTGCCGCAAATGCGAAGATCACGTTCCCTGTCGGGGCTGTCAAAGGACTGGTTCATGTTTTCCAGGGCGGTCCCTACACTCCAGGGCTTACGCATTGAAGCCGCTAAGTGAAACGCATTTTAGATGGAACGATCTTCCAAAGCCTTTCGTCGGGGATTCTTCTATCGACTCAGTGCGTTCAAGGACAGTGTTTACTATTACAACTGCCATCAGGTTTCTTGCAACGCGCGGTAAGCACGAGAGATGACAAAGCTATGGTCAGTTGGGATTCCAGGTTGAAAGTGAACTTCGATTCCGGAGATGGGACTGTCATCGTCGGCCACAGTGATGGCAGTAACCAAGCGCTGAACCCAACTTTCCCCGGATTGTGTCGTACCCACGTCAATATCGACCCGCAGTCCTTTTGGAAATGTCCCACAAGTCCCATGCGCGAGTGCCGACCGAGGCACGAGCGCAGTATGATGTGTGTTATCTCTCGCCATTACTTTGCCACTCTGTCGATATCCAGAGGAGCCGCATAAAAAGGCCGACCCCAGCCGGCCAGCCGGCCAGTGTGGGACCCGACCACCTCGTGGAAGGGGACCGCGCTCGCCGAGGGACGTCGAGGGAACGCCCATATTGTTGAGCCACTGTGTCACTATATCGCAGTATTCCTCTAAGGCTGCAAGGGTCACCCGAACGAGATCCCAGCAATATTCCTACGTTCGACATGAAGGCTCCACCAACCGTCCTTCCGGATGACGCCGACTTCCGACTCCGACGCCTCCAGAAGCCGACGCATCCGATCCGGACGGGAACTCCAGCAGCCATCGCGATCGCAACTCCATCCTAGCCGCTACAGCGCTCCAACATCGGCTCCGCCCCTCCGTCCAAACANCGAGACCGAGACCGAGACCGAGACCCGCAGTCCTGGTAAGCGTACACACGACAGGGACTCCACGTTGTTAACCCTACCTGTGTTGGTTTTGCAGGGCTGCTTTGGTTTGGCTCTGATCTATCTAAATCCATGGTGTACGGTCCAAGCGACTAGCGAAACGAATCCGAAAAATTATGTTCGCTAAAACGTAATGTTGCTATGCAAAAATTATGTTCCGCTTTCATCCGAAACCAAGCGACTCCTGAGCCTCTAATGTCACTAGCCGGCCATGCGAGGGGGGGGGGGGTCACTTGTCAGTTTGTTGTATAGGGCGGCAGGTCTTAGCTTCGTCGCCCCTTCCCAAACGAACATATTATGGGGGGCCTTAGTTAGACGACAACTTCTATATTGGAAATGAGTTTTCCTATATACCGTATTGGTTCGATTAGAAGCCGACACCCAATATAAGCCGACCCCCTATAGAAGCCGACCAAATTTACATTCAAAAAATAGAAGCCGAGGCTCTAATATAAGCCGAGGCTCCAATACAAGCCGGCTCCTAATAGAAGCCGGAGGTTGTCAAATCGCGCCCGTGCCCTGCGCAATCGATAACGCAGCGCACTCATTGGCCTCCCGTGATCGCTCATGACCTTTAGCGCCACATTTTTCCAGTGTAGTCGCGGATAAATTACTTTCGATAAATTGACTACCTATGTTCGCGAATTTGCAGAAATGAGCACCGTGCGTTAGAGTTACTCTCTCGAGGTGAAGCTGTCGGCTCTCGAAATGGCTAAGCGGAGCGACAACGTGAAAGCTGCTAGCACTTTGAAGTGTCTCCCTTCATGCATTCTCATGTTTAATCTGAGTAAAGTTGGATCACTTTACCCAATTACATACCAGTGACCAGTCAAGTTGTGCGCAAACGATACCCTACTTCCAACTGAATGAAAATGTCTCGCTTTACCAGTGCACCAATTAAGATGAGCGCAAAGGAAAATTCGGACGCAATTGACCGGGTCTTCATCGAGGAGGATGGTTGCCGGTGGGGAACCAAGCAGGACTCGGGGCTTCACTGTGTGGAAGTTGCGGACAGAATGGCATTGTGTGAGTGAGCGAGAAAAAAAACAGATAGCTCCCGCTTGCTTTTTAGCGGGGGAGATATGCTACGATCGATGGACGCAGCTCATGGCCAAATGGGACGAGGAGATAGTGCCGTAAACGAAAGCGGGGGTCTACCGTCCTCATGGCACCTTTTCACGCACGCGCTCTTCCTCCTTTTCCCGGAGAAAGCACAAGTCCTTGAAGTCTACAACGTGCGCGTCGGCTGATTTACCCAAGCTTTCAGTTTTATTGAAATTGTACTTATTACTTTACTCGTTTAACGCCTAGGCTTTGTGCAGTCTCCAGTAAATTTGGACCACGATACGCTTGAAAAATAGCATTGAGAAATAGAAGCCGAGGCTCTAATAGAAGCCGAGGCTCCAATACAAGCCGAGTCAATTTCACCATCGAGAAATAGAAGCCGTCGGCTTCTATTCGAACCAATACGGTAAGCATGCTTCTTTGGAGATAGGAAAACGATAAAAGGACAAGTGTAACGTGTCGGTGGCGGCCTGTGTGGCGATGCCTACTGGCTATACACCAGTACCAGATTACTTATGGATACCCTCTGACTTACTGACGCTACTGACGTTTGAGCAAGCTAAGTGGATACCCAAGTCAATTCGATTAAACTGTGAATACTGCTTTAGGAGGAACTATCTACGTACATAGTCCTATTGAAAAGCAGGTGCGTTCGCAGAGGCTTTAATCGGGCCACCTACGCTATGCTTCTAGCTCACATTCTGAACCTGCTACAGGACTACATGCTGAGGAACTGTATCCCAGAGGGGCGTGTCTTATTTCGCGTCGCTATCGACGACGTTGATCAGAAATTCCCACAGATCAGTCTGGTAGTCGAATGTTTGCCAAATACGTCGGTCATTCTGCCTGAGATATCATCCATGTTCATCAATCGCACTCTCGACTGTCTGATTAGCTCCCCTTACGGCCTTGAGGGTTGGAGCAACATCTGCCGTGGAACAACCCATGTCTTCGCTATGCTACACTACCGTTTAATCTCTACCCTCTCGCCCTGCTAATCAACAGTCCAATGTCGGCCAGGGACATGCGAGCAATTCGTGAATGGGCGAACTACGTAGCTAGATCGAAGCAGGGGCCCGTCGACACCATCCGAAAGCGAATGTCGCTAAAGTGCTTTGAATTGCGAGACGATATGAGCATCAACTTCGAGAGCGTGTCGGAACCAGGCTTTTCGGTCTGTAATCGTCAAAAACCGGTAAAAATTTGAACACTTTTAGAAACCCGGAACATTTTTAAGGCATTAGTACTTTATTATCCAGACGAAGTCCTACTGGCCATTAGAAACATTAATTCAGATAATCGAGTTCGTTCCGGACAAGGCTGTCTGCGCTGTCGATCCTAAGTCCGAGGAGCAATGTCAGCCGGCCCCGCCAGACGTGTGCTTCGGACAGCATCCTTAGGTCCCAGAGGCATTCTAAAACTTACATGATATGCGTCTGGTTTAATTCAACCAGAATCCGAAAGTGTATCGTTATCCCTAAACTGTAAATGAACGGTAATACGAATCACTGATACAACAACGCGTGGCACAAGCTGAGGGACGTGACAAATCGATGGCGCAAACCACAACTACCTTACAATCCAGTACTTAAAGGGCAATTAACGGTTTGCAAAATTATATTTGGCGAGTAAGAATGGCTCTGTGCATCTCGCAGGGTTTGTTGGGTCACAAAATACCTCGAAGATATTACCTAGGGTATAGAGTACGATGAACCCGATGGCCACACCCACGAAATTCGCATTGGCCCTAATAACCTTCTTAAGCGGGAACAATCTCAAGGCTGCCAGCTCACCATTTACTGGAACGAAGACAAGGACTGGGTCCGCCTCTACCCGTTCCAGAGGGAGAGCGTGGACTACACGCGTGGCCATCCTCGACTCGCATCCGGCTACCTCAACTAATGTAAGTTATGAAGACGGGTACACTTTCAAAATAACGGGACGATAACTTTCCGTAGAGCATAGTCGTAACGTAACTACA
This sequence comes from Aphelenchus avenae, assembly GCA_020875895.1. Classification (NCBI taxonomy): domain Eukaryota; kingdom Metazoa; phylum Nematoda; class Chromadorea; order Rhabditida; family Aphelenchidae; genus Aphelenchus; species Aphelenchus avenae. Next base: position 9,178 of record JNEY01002195.1, read on the forward strand.
AAAGCTAAATATGTTAATAATTTCGCCATAGCCTGACCTTCAACCCCGAATTCGGCAGGTAAGTTTTCCGTTCGGATTCTGCCGACGCAAGCGGCGGCGGCGCCTCATTAATAAAAAAAAGTCAATTAAAGGGCACTAACGACGATGACTTTGAGATTGGAGACACCGAGCTGCGAAGAAGGAAGTTAGGTGGCACGACGAGACACCCGTGCATCTACTGTAGTTTTGGTCTTGTCCGCCGCGAATAAAGTCTCCGTACTCATCGTGTAGTGTTCATTTTCGGAGGAGTCAGAGCGGAGCCAAACGTAGCAAAGCAGGGATTCTAGGCCTTGCTAAGTTGCGTTACACTTTGACCATCCTCCTTTGTCCGTTATCCTTTGTCCTTGTTTTTTTTGCCATTTGTCCGTTGTCCATTGTCCTTTGGCCTTTGCCCATTGTCCTTTGTTTTTGGCCATCGTCCTGTGCCCATTGTCATTTGTCCATTGTCCATTGTCCCTTGTCCTATGTACGTTGACCGTTGTTCTTTGTCATGTGCCCATTGTCCGTTGTCTTCTGTCCCTTGTCGTTTTGTCGTTTGCCTTTTGAGCGTGAGCCTAAGCCATCTTTGCCTGTACCCCAACATTGCACACTTAATGTTCTTGTGGTTCGTGTGCTCATCGTTTTTAGCCCACAGAGAATGGCTCAGAGAATGCCGGGGAGGCACGGTCGCAGAACTGAGGAGCTTCACAGGGCTGAAAATTTCGGGAGGAGGACATGCCGACGGAACGTGCGGAGCTCAGCGCGGGGTCTTGTGTTTGGCGCTGCGCAGCCACTTTCCAGCGCAGACCATTGTCTCTGCGTACGTGTTGCGGCTTGCGTTGTCACTGATTTCGGTCCGCGACATGCAATGTACGCCCCTAAATGTTACAGCCTCAAAGTAACGTTCGAATAACCACTACGATTGCGAATTTCATTGTACTGCTCGCATGGTTTTTGGATTTTCGTCTTATGTTTTTTAGGAGTCATTTGAAAGTGATATATTGCAGTCTGATGTATTTTTGCTGTCATTTCTTAGCATTTGGTATAAGTTATTTCTAGGCATTATAGGTTATGTTGTCCATTGAACAATGCTTATTCCTTCGCTACTCTAGCTGAGGTTTCACAAGTAAGGCCGGGTTACTGGGCTCCGCGCGCCCTTTCGTATCGGGAACGATTTGTAGATTGCTTGTACAATAGATCATATTTCGAATGCTCATAACATTTTAACGAAGTAGCCTAGCGCCGAAATCTAAACTTTAGGCGAATTGACAGAGCAACCTCGCTTTCTACGAAGCTTTCCGTGCAGCGAACATAAAGCGAGACGCAAGCGCTTGAAGAAATTTAGAAATTATTGTTGCAATGCACCGGAACCCGTAATTGTCCTGCTTTGGTATTATGACCGCGGGAAGCGTGACATTGTGACAAATCTCGATAGATTTGCACTAAATAAGCGAGCCGGTAACCACTAAAAAGACTTAGCAAGTGACTAGGTACTAGGGGCAATTAATCC
>JNEY01002216.1:0-10824 GCA_020875895.1 Aphelenchus avenae
GCTGCGAGCGCCTCCAACGTTCATCGGTTGCTCATCCTCACTGCTCGATGGTGATCCGGGACGGACCAACAAATTGGCGAAGGTCACTGTCTGCGCCCTTGCCGCATTGTTTCCTGCAAGAATGCACATATTCTACCGTTGATGGATTGATCTTTCAACTTGAAAAGTGAACTTCTAAGTTCCCTAGAGAACTAATGAAACAAAGCGTTACCCAATCCACCGCCTCGGACGGACCCGCCAATTCCTCTCGAAGCTCCTCTTGAAGGAAACGACATGGATAGCTTGACCGAATTCTCACTGTAAAATGCCCACCATTTAAGGACGTTAAAAAATTTGCGCGCGACAGTTCCATTCCGCGCAATTGTACAATTACGGAATAAACGCAATGGGTCTGCCAAACTACCACTTTTCAATACAGTTTGCGAGATGTTTGTGTGTGAAAGCAGAACACGTCGTACAAATATAAAATAAAATGGACAAGGGCCGAGCGACTCGTCGACGGCCGTCCGTCGCAAGCATTGGGCGGCGTACAAGTGGCTAGCGCGTTACAGACGGCGGCCAAGGCTCGCGGGCGGGGGCGATTAGAGGCGCGCCGATTTCTCCTTCCCGCAATGGCGGACTCCTTTCTATGTTGTGAGCGTGGGCTGGAAGTGCCGCTTGTGAGCCAAGGCATAAGATAAAGATAAGAATTTCGGCAGCATTTAAGATCAACCTGACCACTGCGAAGGACTACATGACTGACAGCGGCCAACCTTTTCATTATGAAAAAGATGCTTGACGGACAGTCAGTCTGATAGAACAACAAGGTTTTAACGTTCAACATTGCCATAAAATTCGGGATTGTCGCTCGAAGGGCACGCTTCAGCAGCTCTCCCCTCAAAAAAAGGTTTGCTATACAAAGCATACTGGGGTCTTCTGGGATAATGCTGCCTTCTGAACCGATGAAATCCTGGAAGGTTGTTCGGAATAAAAAATTCAGTCAAGGCACGAAGGCCGGCTACTGAGAACACATGCTAGGCAGCTCGCTGCTCTAAACACGGATCGTGAAATTTTAAGGATACAGAGTACAAAAAGGAGCGCACAAGAAGACGAATCCGTCCGACTGCTATCTTTAGGAGAATAAGAAGCCGGACCCCTGCGGTCAATCGGCCGCAGGTGCCGTGCACAGCTCCTCCTAGCTGAGTGCGTTGTTCGGAGGACAGAAAACACGCATGAGAATGAACCGCTTAGCGGAGTGATTCACATTCCGCGGCTAAGTAAAACGCATCTTTGCGTGGCATTCGCTCCCTCTCCGAGAAAGTCCCACCATACGAGCCCATAAAAGTTGTTCTACAGAACATTCCATGGCCTTTATTTTCCGGACATCCTGGCAAGACTTAATACTGCTTGAAGCGAATTAATCGGTTGAGGTCAGCAGGTATGCACCGGAATCTCAATCTATTCGACTAAGAGGAGGGAGGAATAATTGTATCGGAAAGATTCAAGCAATTTTTTATGCAACACTAGTACGAATGCAAATGCGGCAAGCAATGCCGAACAGCTTACACAGCGCTCGCGGCTCTCTCTGCACGTTGGTCGTTCCCGCCCTTCTCCGTCATCAGACGTGTTTATCTGATTGTCGCGGATAGTTGTTGTGAGAACATGTCACACAGTACTCCGCAGTGTTCCTCCGTCCGCCAAGCGGCACCGCAACATTCATATGACTCAGAAAAATGGGGGAGAAAGTGCTATGTTACAGCGTCAGCAGAAAACAACAGCGAAGCGTGAGCATTGTTTTTGTGCTTTTTAGCTATACATGGGCCATGCGATCGATTTCAAGAGCCTACTTTGCGTTGTTAGCATTGACAAAATAACAAAATTCACCTCATATTTTCGCGCAAGGACATTGAGCTGTTCCTGAAAACATTCCGATGGCTCGGAGTAAACAAGACATGAGAAGGACCGGCGCGCACAGCGCGGTAGCCAGCACGACAACCGATGGATCAAAAGTCTGTCTCTCAGAAAGAGCGCAGCGACTTTCCTGACAGCGATTGACAAGGAAGGATTGAGGGATGCCGATGAGAATCAGTGCAGCAATGTGGATGGGAAAACTACAAAGTCTAAAGTCTTTTTCGGCACGCTCGCAGTCACCATTACCTTGGCTTAAACCGGCGCTTAATGCTTCGCCACATTACAGACGTTCTGCCGCTGAATGCGGCAGAAAGCATTGTGCTGCGCGAAAACTCTCGCCCGCTTGCCTACACTCTACCGACGTGCATACACAAGTGGAAGCTTTCAAATTCAAAAACGTGAGACTTTCAAGCGTTTTGCGCCTATGCCAATTGCTGCTTCCAAACCAGCCGTTCTTCGGTATCCCAGCTGCACAACTCTATCTTAGCATGTGCCCTTTATGAAAGAGTCTGCGGCCATACGGTGGCATCTACTTTTTCTAGCTCAAGACGTCAACGAATTGGCCGAGTCAGTCGACGACAGATTTCTTTTCATTTCTGGGTCCGTTAAAGTGCAGTCGTGCCTTCGATTTCTGTCTACATGCATTGCTCATGATCGACGCAAAAAGCGCGGATAGCACTGCATATTATGAAACGACTTTCCACTATCCAGCGTTTACTAAATTGCCTGTTTATTCATAGAGTTTACGCAAAAGTGCATCAAAGCTTTCAGACTATCCAACACCCTCAAAGATGACGCCATTTGCCAAGGACAATGTCGCGTCCAAAATCGGCGAAGAACTTGTCCCAGAATGCAAGTAGCTGCGGGTCGAGCGTGCTTTCCGCCTTTGGGTTCGGCTTCAGCCGCAAGTAGGCCAACGGGTTTGCGTTACTGGACTGAGGCCAGCTGGCGTTCTCGACCGACGGCTTGCTGCAAATCAGACACTTCGTTGAAGTTGGGGCTCACTATATGTCGCTGTGAGACTTACCCGTTTTTAACGAAGCTGGCGAATGCGCTAACGAGAAGCTTGTGCTGGACACGATCCTGCTCGTCCTCCACGGTGAAGCCATTTGGGGACAAGAATGACATTCCGAAGAGTGCTTGCGTCTCGATGGTGTGGATGGGACCTAAAGCACGCTCTTCTAGTCGTTAATATGAGTTCGCAGAACAGCACATGCTAAGCGATAAGTCCAAGAACGCTTACCAGTCAGTGGCGTTGCCGCATTGAACCATGTGGGGTTGAAGTGTTCGTTCTCGTAGAGATACGTTTGCCAGTTGTGCTTTCGCTTTTCGCGCACCTCCAGCACAACGGGTATGCGCCACATCAAATCAGTCATGAGCTAAACCTCAGCGAATCGCGCGAGCAACGCCTTAGAGCCAACCTGAGAATAACGTGCCAAGTAGAACTTGCTGTTGGAGCTCTTAGTGGCCCCCCGTTTTACGTAAAAGTTTACTAGCCTTTCGGCCATGGACTTGGATTTAGCCCCAAAAAGACACTTCGGGACGACTATGTCCTTGATGTCGGCCTCAAGATCCTTTGCGCTGTACGAATCGAACTTGCTAGGGTCGACGTGAACCCCACCAAGCGTTGGGAAGACGTTCAGCGTCGCTAAATAACATTCAAGCTGCTCAAGGTTACCTCTCTCGAAAACATACTGAAGAAGAGCGACTCATTCTGAGTGAAGCCGAGAATGGTCGGTTTTGGTGGGGCTCGGTCGAGCAATGTGGAGAAGTTCGCCGGGAAGAAGTCTCCATCAAGACGAGGGTGGAACTTCAGGAAGAACTGCGAGCGCCGACTGTTTCCCTAGCATCCATTCATACTGCCTTGCACAAGGTCGTCGAACTTACAGTTGCGTTCACTGCATCATAGAATTCCTGAACGGTCTTCTTCTTCAAACACGCCTTGAGCTCAGCTGGCTCATCCGAGCATCCGAGTGCTTCGGCAATCGAGCAGGTGACGTTCAAAATGTCACCCGTAGTCCACGTGGAGTAGTACGAACCACTCATCTGGATGGACTGCGCGAAGAAATCTAAAAGCCCGTGTTCATGGTCAACTTCGACGATCTCCAAGCGCGAAAGTTCTAGAGATAACTGACTCACTCTGTGTGTACGGGGAGAGTCCGAAGTGTCCTCCACTCGCTGCACCAGCGCTCAGTCCCCACACCGTTATCCGGCTGTTGTCACCACCGAAAGCAGCGATGTTCTCGTGGGTCCACTTGAGCGCTGCGGCTTGGTCGAAAAGACCGAGGTTGCCCGGTAGATTCTTGTCGCCCGTGGAAAGGAAGCCTTAACAACCGCAGTTTTAATTTACCACACAGAGGCATTGAGTAGATCGGCATCACGAACCGAGTGGGCCGACACGATGCTGGATTGTGACCACGATGATGTCCTGCGGGACGAAGTTCTCCGCCAACCCTTGGTAGCCATACACAACAGCGCCAGTTCCAGCATATGCGCTGGAGTGGATATGGAACAGCACCGGGTAGCGCCTTCCGTCAGGGCTCTAAGGCGGACGTATTGGCAATTATGTGGTAGCTTAGAGATCAGAAAGTTGTCTTTGGTCGTAAACTTACTGGTTCGCTAGGACGAATGACATTAAGCGATAGGCAGTCTTCAGACATATTCCAGAAGGCACCAGCGGGATTGTGTGGAATGCAAGCAGGACCGAAACTTGAGGCGTCGCGGATACCTGTCCATGCGTCCGGCGGTTGTGGCTTCTACAAAAGCTTCTTAGCCACCCCTTACAGAGCCAGATTTGTCAGTTTACTTCAAAGCGCAGATCTCCGACGGGAGGCTTTGTATATGGAATATTGAGGAACACCTCCGCTACCGACCCATCAGAGAGGTTAAGCTTGATGCCCTGAAGCGTTCCTGTTTTGACGGTTACTTGCTGGGCTAGGCATCCGCTGAGAAACACCAGCAGAGCCGTCGGGACGCATGTGTTGTGCATTGCGCCTAGAAAGAAGTCAACCGTTCACTTAGGCAAGGCACGACGAAGCCAAAAAAGGTATCAGTATAGCTGCGAGAGATTGGTAGCTATTTTTATGCACGCACGTTATAGCGGTCGTCGCATAGATTACGGCGTTCATCCAGCACAACCGTTAGCTCAGCTTCCCTATCAGTCCGAATGACCCAATTGTTATGCAAGCAGTGGGGGGAAAAGCCGTGCGTCAAACGCTCGCTAGCCGGCCATTTTGGAAGCTGAAACCATGTAGCCAAAAAAATTCGACAGAAACGTTGGCAGCGAAGCTAATCCTGACGTTTTAGTGTGGCCTCTCATGATTGGTCATCCATGTGTTAGAAGCGAGTGACAGCTTCACAAACACAAAGGGTATGGAGTGCTGGATTCTGGTGACAACTGAAGAAGCAAAGGTCTTGCAGGCCACCCTGCACGGGCGCCTGAAGACTCCTATTCGTCCGTTACGACCGCTCAGACTCGTCAATGTCACGACATGCAATATGAAGTTACCTAAGCGGACTCTCAAGCTTATCTGATTACGTAGCTTGCTCGTTGATGTTTTTTTCTGATTTTTGTGAAAACATCGTCTTGATGCGTATTAGTAATCGTGGAATGCAACAACGTCGAGCAGAGGTAAGCAAGCTTAGCGCATAGGCCAAAGTTCAGATAGTAGTCCCCTGCTTCCGGGACCGTCTCGACTAATAGGAGGGCCGTGGCTCTTAACGACTTGTTATGGCGCTCGAGTCACCGTGGTAATTCACAGTGCGCCTACATGCGACACTGGCAGTCTAAAACTGCATTAGCATCGTCATGGTTCATGAGGGTTAACATCGTTGCGGTGGTCCTTGTCGTAACATTCACGGCACAAGACAACATCTATTTTAAGAGCTAAGAAAGAGCCCCTGTCAGGCGAGCCGACGATAAAACTGACGTCTAGGAACAACATTTTCTCGAAAGGTACGTGTTGGCGATGGGTTGCGGCAGCGTGTTCGAGCTGAAACATTCTCATTTGGAAATCTGCCTGAAAAGGCCAGGGCAGGGGTCGCATTGACTGCGACTGCGTATGACTGCGTTATGCGTTAACGTCCTCCTTCGGATTGTTTGACAAACGTTTGCTCATACTTGCGTGGCATGTCGATGACCCTACGTTGACGACTGAATTCACGTCGAAGAAGTCTTGCTGGAAACTAGACAAGCTGAGTAGCGGCATATTTAACCTATAAACGAATACTCTTTTATCAAGCGGTCTTAAAACCTTCCTTAAGTACAACGTGATAAAATACACCAACAATTATGTACTCGCAGTGGAGGATATGAGAGAAGTCAGGGAGTTCGTTGCGACAATAAAATTAACGGTTAAGCGGTACCATGGACCGCCCAAGGTGGTCGTACTCGACCAGTTTAATTGTTGGCCCAGATTATATTTAGCGCGGTCGGAGTTTACAGGTTTAAAAGACGCCTGATCTCTAGGTTAATCACATTGTTCGGCCGTGCCGGAAGCGAGGTCGGCGTGTTCGGCTTAATGGGCTCTCTGCCAAATTTCAGAGCGTTTAAGGCGTATTTCCTTGGCTGTTCAATCCAGTCTGAGCCATTTGAGGCATCCGCGTATGGTGGAACGTTTTGTTTGGCTACGCTTGGATTTCTTGTTCTGGCTCTGCTCCCCTAGCATGGGTAGTTTGGGGGTTTGCACGCCTATTGTGTACAGTTGGATACCGGTAAATTGATCATGTATGCTGTCTTAGGAATACAGACGTTTAATGCCTCTGACACTGTCCTAAATCTTTCTGAATCGGTTAAACTTATAACAGACATCCGCTGATGCTAGGTATTTAGAGCGCATCAAAGGCGCATACATGAAAATGCCGTGAACTGCTACAAGTGGACGCACAGCCCGGTGGTGGCAGACACGATAATCGTGTGTGCTATTCTAATTCGAAACCGCATACTTATTTTAACCCTCTACAATTCTTTACATAGCCAGGCTTGCCGCTGCTAAACCACATTCAAAGATTACCCTGATTTATCTTCGAGGAGCATTCCCCTTTGTGCACAAGATTGTACGCTCCAAGACTGTTCAAAAACACCGCATTAGCGCTACAAAAGTGTGACTGCAAGTCGAGCAGAAACTGGATGTATCACGAGCTTGTCTTGGATATGTTGCATACGCAAATGGCAACGTGCTTCGCCAAGTGTTGTGTGTGCTAACGCTCTCACGTACTTTCCCTGAATGACCTCAATGGCGAGGTGTTCACGAACATTCGAGTTTTAGATGGCATACACCGCTAAAAGTCAGCTTCCCTGACCTGACACGTTAAAGTAATGGGGCTGACAACGGCAAGGATCCGTTCTTTATGAAAAATTACGTTCCCCCTCAAAATTTTAGCCGAATTGGAATCATAAAGCCGCGCAAGGTCAATAGCAAAACTGAGTTATGAGCCAAAGAACGTGTCTTATTCGGAAATGTTAGCGCCGAACGTAAACGCAGTTAACGTTATTTATGAAGGCATCGGGTGGTAGTAGGTAGTGACGGCGCATTCGGTAAGCAGAGTGGGTGTCCATGCTACGCACGGTCGCCAAGTGCTCTCTTAATATCAGCGGGTATTTGTCAATATATCAGTTGCTTGCGGAATGTTTGTACATCAAATCTGGAATTTCATATACCTAGGCTTTTTCTGACTTCTCTCCAACTTCACACCACTAGCAGTCCTCTTGTCCCTACTCCGAGCCTACGTATGCGTTCGGTGAAAAAAACCGGCAGCTTCCCAACGCTACACTTGCGCTACCGAACGCAGTTCGTCTGCTTCGCCAGCTGCGACAAGGCAACCAGTTCACGTACAATACTTGCAAAAATCTGCTGAAAGGCCGCATGCAACTTTCTTGGCTTCATACCGAGGTTCACGTGAAAAACTGCAATCAGAATTGCATACAATTGCTGCGCCTGTCCATGCGGAATGTTTCCGCATTGAAGCCAAGCGGTAACTGTTCGCGGTTGCATCGTACTTAGCATTCCGCATGACCGAGTTTAGGCACACATTGTTGGGTTATAAACGATGCTTGCAACATTCACTGTGCCCAGTTCTAAACGCGGCTTTTGTTCTACCAGAACTTTCTGCGAAGACAGATCTTACCATCAGAATAACAGAGCTGTTTTCTTAAGTTATGGGCGCGAGAAATCTGAGCGACNAGCGTTCATAGCTTATTCTTTCGCTCGCAGAACATGCGCTAACCCAGTTGACGCATCCGTTGAATGGAGCATTTGGCTTGCCTTCGCATGGCCTTCTTATTTTAGCTCACTCTCCGTCCTGGCTTTGCCAGAGCGATGGGCACTAAAAGTGGTCTTGCGGCAAAGTACAAAAGACCTGCCGACGGTAACGACAATAGCTAAATACTTTGTCGGGGATCGGTACTGGTCGTATGCCATGACTAAAATGACCCGCTGACCCTACATTCTATGTCGAAGCGCATTCTGAGTTCTCGAATTCGGTCTTGTAGTCTTTGTTACCCTGGAGCCAAATCGGTGTAGTGTTTCGATCTCGCGGCCAAACCAATTTCTCGTGCAGCCCCTTCCGCATGGCTGCTTGGTGGTCAACTACCTATCCGGCTGTTAGTGATTAGGACGTGGACCACAACGCGGTTGCGAGATTAGCTTCTGCCGGTCTTGCGTCCGTAGCGTCTCAGTGTTGCTAAGCGGAGTGTACTCACTTGACCAATTAGGTAGTGTAAGAATCGTTTAGCGTGGGACATTGGTATTGTTGAGCTTTACGCTTATTGTGCACAACGCAAAGCTGAAACGCTAGATGCGTGACGCGTTACGTAACTAGACGTCTAAACGACCTCTGGTACTGGAAAATGTTGCTGACAAAGTAATTGGGACGCTTCTAAGCCATTTCGTGGCAGAACAACAGAAAACTCATGGTTATTTTGCCCCCGTACAATTCTTTTCTTAGCCTCGCATACCACTCCAAAACCACAGTGCAAGATTACCCTGGTCTCTCTTCGAGGAGCATTTTCATTTGTGCAGACGATTGTTGCTCCAAGAGTGTTCAAAAATACCGCATTAGCGCTACAAAAGTATGAGTGCAAGTCAAGCAGAAACTGGATGTATCACGAGCTTGTCTTGGATACGCTGCATACACAAATGGCAACATGCTTCACCAAGCGTTGTGTGCGCTGACGTTCCCACGTACTTTCCATGAATGACCTCAATGAAGAGGTGTTCACGAACACTCGAGTATTTTAGATGGCATACGCCGCTAAAAGTCAGCTTCCCTGACCCGCACCGTTAAAGTGATGGGGCTTATAACGGCACGGCTCCGATCATAGTGAAAAATTGCGCTCACTCGAAAATTTTAGCCGAATTAGAGCTCATAAAACCGCACAAGGTCAATAGCAAAATTGAGTTATGAGCCAAAGAACGTGTCTTATTCGGAATTGTTAGCGTGGAACGTAAACGTAGTTAACGTTATTTATGAAGGCATCGGGTGGTGGTGGGTAGTGACGGCGCATTCGGTAAGCGGAGTGGGTGTCCATGCTACGCACGTCCGCCAAGTGCTCTCTTAATATCAGCGGGTAATTTTCAATATGCTATTGCTTGCTCAATGTGCGTATACCAAATCCTGAATTTCGTATAGGCTTTTTCATACTTCTCTCCAATCACCCACAACTAGAAGTTCTCATGTCGCTCATCCGAGCCTGCGTAGGCGCTCGGTGAAAAAAAACCGGCAGCTTCCCAACGCTACATTGCGCTGCCGAACGCAGTTCGTCTGCTTCGCCAGCTGCGACAAGGCAACTTAATTCACGTACAATACTTGCAAAAATCTGCTGAACTGCCACATGCAACTTTCTTGGCTTCACGCGTTACCGAGGTTCACGTGAAAAACTGCAATCAAAATTGCATACAATAGCTGCGCCCGTCCATGCGGAATGTTTCCGCATCGGAACCAAGCGATAACTGTTCGCGGTTGCATCGTACTTAGCATTCCGCATGACCGAGTCTAGGCACACATTGTTGGTTTATAAACGGTGTTTGCAACATTCACCGTACCAGTTCTAAACGCGGCACAACTTTCTGCGAAGAAAGGCCTATCATTGAATAACAAAGGTGCTTTCTTAGGTTATGGCCACGAGAAATCTGAGCGAAATTCTCGGACTGAACAGCACCGACTGGTGGAACGCCAGCCAAGACGACCCTGAGGCGGCTTCGTCATCGATGCCAGCGACCACCGAAACGCCTCCATTCGATCCCTTCTCTCCGGAGAACTTCGTTGCCGCACTCCTTATCGGCATAGTAAGTAGTTCTAATCCACGTAAACTCAGGTCGAGCATCTGGAGACCCTATTTTCGTTGCTTAAGCTCTAGTTTAGCTATCCCTCGCCACAATCTTGTCAAATTGTGGAGCGCTATTCATCGTCCACCGAAAGCCGGCCATGCACAACAGTTTCGGCGTTCTCTGTGTCTCGCACGCACTCGGCGATATCGGTGCCGGCATCGCTAAGCTTGCATGGGGCATCCAGGTTATCATGTAAGCCTAATGATCAGAACTGCGTTGTAAAAACGGAACACGTGTTCCTTTTCTTGGAAAGTCGGTTCCTCTGAAAGTTTGTGCCACAATAATCGTAGTGGTGTGTGGCATTTCCCAGTATGAGGTCATTAGAACGCAGTCCCCATGGTCTCTAAATGTGGCATGCGCTAAGGAATAACTCGTTTAGCGGGCGTAATATTTGGTCGCAGACCGCGTCGTTCTTCATCAGTGAGGTGGTGATGATCTTCTTCTTCATCGTGCTGTACTCGCACACGCTGAAAGCCATCAATCGACTGATCGCAATCGCCAATCCGTCGTTGTACTACAGGCATTTCGGCATGCGAAAGACGACCATTGCGATCGCATTCGCATGGGCTATTTCCTTTGGACGACTCTTCACGTTCGCAGCAAGTAA
>JNEY01002227.1:0-12104 GCA_020875895.1 Aphelenchus avenae
ACTCGTTATATGGTGCTGATACTCCCTTTTTCATCGGACGTCGAACTTTTAGTTTGCTTAATAGTGTCGCGGCAAATCGCAATTTTGGAAGCATCTCAACAAAACACTTTCAGACCGAGTGCGCCAAGCTGACGCTCGACATCCCGTTCCTGGACCAGCTCTGCGACAAGTTTGGCGAGAAAGAAGTTAACCTTCTCTACAATCTGATCATGAAGGAAGGCGGAAAGATCGACCCGGAAAAGGACTGCAGAGCCATCAGATTCTGCTGAGTCAACTCAGAATATTTTACCCGTATTTTCAATGTTTACAGCGAGTACAAATAACTGCCTCTATTCTACTGCATTTATGTGTACTAATAAACGTCTGAATTTGCGATGAAACGACATACTGTTCGAAAGCAATTTTCTACCTTTTTCGGTCTTTTCTACTAGCTCTATTAAGCGTTCAGAATTTTTAAGCCATGCGCACTCTGACGTTGGTCGCCATTGCCGTCTCGTTCGTGCTGACCTGCGGCGCAGCAGTGGATCAGAGAGAACACGAGAAGGAGCACCATCCCTGCAAGGATTGTCGCAGGTTGCTGGAGACCATTAAGCAGGTTCTGCCAACGCTAGAGGGAACGCCACTAGTGATCTTTGATTCGGCGATTAGGGTATGTACATTCTTAGCACTAAAAAACCGAGAAACAATCGAACTATAACTAATATCTGGAAAGTATGGTATTTTAGGCCGGCTGCGCGAAACTATCGCTGGAGAAGCTTTGCGCTAAGATCAGTGACAAACACATTGAGAAGCTCTACAAGCAGATCCTCGATGGCGGCGGCAAGATCCATCCGGTTTTGGATTGCGGCACTTTAAAATTATGCTAAGCGTGTTCTTATTGTCTAGAACTTGATGAATCGGTTGTCTAAATAAACGCCCTTTGAAACGAGCCTGCAAATCGCACGGAATACGGACATTATGGCGCTATCGGGCAAGTTCGACAGATCATGAACATATCTTGAAGCCTATATGGTTGCATTCATCCGCCAACTCCGCACATCGTCGACCCTTAGCGACCATTTTTGGACGAGATCTTGTGCAGCCCGGGCCCGAAATGCACTTTAACGGTGTCGATTTTCTGATCATAGGCGCCTTATCTCTCTTGCTCCGACGACTGCTCTATGCACGCCGAGTGGCGAGATAATTTGCAGGCACAAACAAAGACAAGGCAAGGTCCTTGATTGTTCGTTTACATTTCTCGAACTTCTTCCTAACCTCATAATTTTGCACCAGCAAAATGAGATCCTTCGACGTAACGTTACTAATTTGCGTCCTCGTCGCCTACTGCAGTACCTACGGGACTGCCATGCCAAACGGAAGAGACGGCCTCCACATCCTTTGCAAGCCATGCGAGAAGCTAATGTTCGGCCTCCAAAAGTCGTATCCGACTCTCGATGGGATCACTCGGGAGGCGTTCGACCTCGCGATTAAGGTACGCTTCCTATGAGTCTATTTGCAGTTTTTATTCTCTAACTTTGAACTTCAGGCCGAATGTTCGAGCTTGACGCACGGCATCCCTTTCATGGACCAACTATGTGATAAAATCGGCGACCATGAAGTCGACGTTCTCTACAATCTGATCATGAAGGAAGGCGCTAAGATCGACCCGAACAAGGACTGTCGCGCTATCAAGTTTTGCTAGTCCCCTCAATATTCTCCCTCCCTGGTTGCCCAGTCAGCGGCTGCTGCTGCGGCTTATGCCTATCGCCTAAAGAGTAGTTGAAAATCATACGCATACAAGTACGCTCGTAAATTTGAATAAAAATTCGTTTGGATTATTTTCTTCGATTAATTACCAAATGACAAGCGTGACGCAATTGAACAAAGGTTAGCCGAAACGAATGTAAGAACTCTTTGGGTCCGGCACTACCCACTGTCGCATCATCCGCTTTGGCATGTACCTTCGCAGGTTGGCGAGCTCTTGAACCTGATTGTCGCTGCCGTCAGTGTACAACATGGGAACGTTGATGAGCCGTTGTGAATATGCTACAAAAACGGCATGTTGGTTAGACATAGAGGTAATGTGGACAGCAACTGTGCCGTGAGCCAGGCCGTGGTAAACACCCCTGCCGTGGACCGGTGCCGTGGCACGGCACGGTACCGTGAAAAGGCGTCAAAATCGGATTTTTTTTGGTTATTTGATGGCCGAATTTTTAAGAAAGTTTGCACAACACTGGCTGAAACTTCTGAAAACCGCATAAAGTGTCTACAGTTTTAAAGGTAATTTTTAAAAAAGTCAAAAATCGAAAAAAAAACTTTGGAAAAGTTGCTCAAAACCGGTAAACGGGGCCGTTTTCATGACTATGCCGTGCCGTGGTTCCCCGCCAATTCTCGTGTCATAGAGCCGGGCCCTAAATACGGCTCCACGGCACGGCATGGCACGTGCCACGGCACGGGCCAACATCTCTAATTAGACACAAGATCCAAGTCGTACTTGTCAGAGCATGCGGTGGCACTGAAGCGTCGCTGAAACGGCTCATTGGAAGCTGGGCGAAGAAGGGCAGGCTGTGTCCAGCGACGAAGAGTAGGGTGACGTGGACAATTGCCAGCGGTACAAACGACGTCATTCTATCTACAATGAGCCGCGGTTGGCATCCACGGAATGAAAAGCGGAATTCACTAATCCAAGTCACATTTTACTAATGGTCATAATTACGTGGGTTTAACTAGGCTCAATCAACTACGAAGAGCGTTTTTGACAAAAGACGTAAACTTTTTAGTAAATCTTAAAGTTGAAATAGTCTATTCGCACCAGTGAGAAACCACGAAGTTCGCCACGATACGCTTGAAAGACTTTGTCGAAAGGGCCCAGACAATCGACGACCGTCACGCTCCGCACGGCGGAAGTCATTGCTCTCAATTTCGTGGAAGAAGCGGACACGGCGCCGCCTAACCATCGCCGTACTTCGCTCGGGCCAGCGCATTCGTGAAAGGTCAATTGCCCTGTTGCCTTCTTGATGCGTTCAACATCTGAGACGTCATGTAAAGAGGCGTAGTATTTATTCGAGAAGCCATAAGTAACAGAATAGCTGACGGAAACATGCAGGAAAAACTAACAAAATACACGCCAGAGAATTTCTGGTAAGACGGGAACCGGTAATGGCAGCCTTCGTAACTTGTGCTACCGCATGGTCGGCCGGACAGACGGTCCCAGGTAGAGCGGAAGAATGCCACCGCCCCCGTCCGCGAACAGTCTCGAGTGCACGCCTCGCCGACTGAACGATCTCGCCAAGCTACCTAAAGCCGTTGATCAACATTCTTGGTCCGCTATCCCTCAGTACCTGCTGAGAAAACGAAGCCAGGCGAAACTTCGCCGACCGGCCGGGAGTAATTTGGAGGTAGCTGTGCGAAGAATGGCAACGAATCCACGAATGTTAGGGAGATGAAGAAGAAGATGCACAAAACAACGGCCCTCATTTATAGCAACGACGAAGTTTACGGAATGTGCAAAGCTTTTAGTAAATGCGGAAGGCTGGGTACTTTCTGGAAAAACCGGAATAGCACAGCGCTTGAGAGGGACGTTTTAAACGTGACTAGGCAGAGTTAATTAAGAAAAAAGACCTAATCCTTCTCCGGTTCATGCAATTTTCGAAGGGCTTAACACCCATCATTGGCAACATTCGCTCCACTCGAGGGAAGGTCCGCATGACACCAGGCGGAAGGACGAACGCGTTCACTGCGTTCAAAAAATTTTGGGTTCAACAATTTTTGCTGCAAGAATAAATAGATCCAAAGAACACGAAGGTCGTTAACATCAAAAATCGTAAAAGTATTCTATACTACCCTTTTTAGGATCTGGCTTAGTAGCATTCCCTTTATAGACCCACACAACGGGACATCTTGGATTTCACTATGGGTGGAGTTGAAGCGGAACAGTAGACCGAGGCATTGTCCAACGGAACTCAGTCTGCTTCGTTTGAATCATGTCTGCTAGTGGAAGTGAAGTGAAGTAAAAAGTGTCATTTGTTAAGCCATGAATCGTGAGTGTGAGACAACACGAGCCTCACAAATTCATTCTTTTAATCAACATTTGGGTTCGCATTTCACACGCTGCCATAACTGCTCACAGATGCTTCTCGCAGATGGCGAAAGCCTCGATGTCACAGAACCAATTCGCCCATTTGCCCTCGTTGACGAATCCGGGGGTCTTGGAATGCTTGGCATAGACGCACCCCGCTAGGCCTGACTTGTAGGCGTTTGGGAGGCTATGCATCCAGTTGGTCGCCGTCGCTTCGGTGCCGTTCGGCCAACGCCAACTGTCCCAGGTAGGCTCGTACTTCAAGCCGATCAGGTAGTCACCTTCTTCCTTGCCGTTGAGAAGGTCTAAACTCGCAGAGGAAGTTAGAAGCGGGTATAAATTTGCTGTACCGTTGAAGGGTCCGGAGCTAGCCAAGTCTCCACCGTCCTTCTGGCACTCAGCGCGAGACGCCTCATAGCTGCCTGCTGTTTTCACGAGCTAAATATGTAGGTACGGGTTTTAGCATAATGCGTTGAGGATTATTGTTAAAGCAACGCAAGGAATATGCTTTGGGGTACCTTTAGGCAAGTCTTCCCCGACTTGTCAGCAACCCAGTCGCCGCTACAGCCTTCAGCAGTGTTCGAAGGCTTGCTTGGGTCCTGTGGCTTTTGCTCGGTGGGCTTGTCAACATGCTTCGATGCGTCCTCATTGCTCGGCTTCTTCGCACCCTTATCGGTGTCCTCCTTGGTAGCCGCAGGAGGAGTGTTATCCGCTACCTTGCAGATGTACGGCAGGCTAGTGGAGCAATGAAGTGCTCGCCACTGCCCGTTAGCGGCGTTCACGGCCATGCATCTGTCCTTGCCTGCAGCTGGCTGTCCTAAAATTCATGTCTGCGTTAAGCATACAACAATAGCACTGAAACACACCTTTCTCCCAAGCCGCGTAGTTAACCGGGGCTCCGTCGCTCCATTTCCACTCGCTACCGACGTTCGCGCCGCCGACCCAGAACAGAGTGCCAGAGGCGAAATTCAGTAACGGCTTGAAGTCGATGAAGTTCTGCTCTGTGATCGATACGAGCGTTCCGTGATGAGCTACACAACCCTTCGCGGCATCCTTCCAGGACGCAGCTGCACCTTTCTTCAGGCAGATATTGGGATTCTTGGCAGGGAAGGACCCTCTTGAACATTTTGGCGCCTTGCCGAAGGCGACATGTAGGGCTATCAGAAGGAGCACGGCAACGAAACGAACCATTCTGAATTAGCGAGTAGGCTGCGGGATAAGCGAGCAGTGCTCGATATTGTAATCGTCCAGTGCAAGCGACTTATATGGGCGAGGATGCGATGTTTGTACTCAACGATGTGCCCTACGTGATCGCAACGTATCGCCTGGCTTTTATGTATAAAAATGCCTAGGCACATTGTATGCTACATCTTGTTCAGTCAGACAGTCGCGCGATGTTGTGGGAATCTACGGGGTACGTAATGTGCTAATCTATGAGTAAGCCGTGATTCTGCTCGACTCAGTCTGTGGCCCGTGCTGATCAAACACAGCGACGCTTTGAGCACTTCCTTCTCAAAGTCTGCACTCTAGCAGCGCGTTTTCTAAACAAACTGTTTTGTGGGTGCGTTAGCAGTGTGTAAAAAAAGTGACAAGCACGAACTGCATTATTTTGAAGATTTAAGGCTTGTTCGCTTGCTCTCCAAGGGCAAGCAAACAACTTGCCTTTAGAAGCACTTCCGTGTACCACTAAAACAGCGACGTTAACAACTTTGCACCTGCCACTATCTCGGGCGAAAAACATTAATGCTCAGACGAGGAACATACTGCCCTCATTCGGCTAACACGCGCTAACCATAAGTGCGCCGCAGAAACCACTGGATGGCCGAAACTCAGGAGAACGCCACCTACGTCAACGACCCCGTGCATCGTATATTCCGCTACAATCTTTCGATTGTGGCAAGGATCGAGCTATCGTACATGCATATGTCGTCTTCTTGATAAGGATACTTTGAAGACGTTCCGATACTGCTTGCTGTTCTGTAAGGAAGGAACGATTGTTTCGCTGTATCTGTACACGCAAGTTATAGGTTTGCGAAGCTAGCTTTGTTGCTTGGGTCGGGTACCTGTGGCATCCACGCTCGTTTATGCCTCGCTGGCCATGCACGTCAACCGAAGGGCTGCTAGCAGCCTGTGGCTTCAACGGGGCAGTCATAGGTGTATGTCCGTTCTTAATACCAAGCCCAATCTGGTTTCAGCACCTGGGAACGTTTTTCATCGATGGCACCGCCGTGGGATCTCAAATTTATGCCGTTCTCTACAGGCTAGTCATAGTCACGGTTAATGGTGGAGCCGAGAAGTAAGTCACCTTCCCTATTACTTTGTTGTGCGTCGTCGCCATCCTAGCGTTCGCTTGTGCCCTCGCATTTGTTCAGTACACAACGCTGGGTAGTCAGGCATACGTCTCCACGCTGCTGCCGGCCTTGCGGACAATGGGATACATATCCGGGAACGACGTCGCTGTAGCATGCAACGACTTGTCTCGCCCCGCTGACATTACTACGTCCACAGTCACGTTCTCAGCGTTGGCGATCTTCTCCGAAGCTCTGTGCGTACCAATAGCTATCGCCACTTTCTATTGGCTACGCCGTAAGACGCTCTTCTCGGAAAGAACGAATTTGCTGCATCTCGCAGCCGTTGGCCAACGCCATAGTAGTCTATGTAGTACCCGAATGCGGAAAAATCGATAATCTGTCAACTTGATCAGGGTGATCCCGGGTTGAAGCCAAATGCGGAGCTTGTTTCGCCCCGCCCCTTCCAGGGGCGATCAGCCAATCATGGGACACCCGGTTGGTGCTGCCTAAGAGGATACAAAAATTTTTTTGGCAAATTTCTTTTTTATTGTGCCGAAAAGAACTTTTTGCGCCCACCGCCCGGGGCGCTACGACCTGTTGAGAACTCTCTATTGGGCATTGAACACTTTATGTCTTTATCGTTTATTCAGCGTGGGACTAATAAACATGGAATATCGGTATGAGACAGTTACGCATAGTGGGTATCGAGACAGAGTGTCCATGGAAAAAGACAATTACGGACGATGAGGATTGTAACCGAATGGAACACAAGCAAGATCTTCAGGGCGTATAATTGTCTTTTGGTTTACGGGTCTGTACCGCTTCATTCCCATCAACGTGTGTATTTCGCCGACCTTTGAGAGCTCGAAGCGCCGCGTGTCGACGAAGATGGACCGTGCATTCGGGTAGTCCAGCACCTGCGCCTTCAGCGTATCGAACTGCATCTCCTTTGCGGCGGAGTCGTCGAGCGTAATCCCACGGTACTTCAAGGAGTAGGTAATCTCGCTAGGGTCCGACTTCAACGCCAGCTTCAAGCCATACTGCTTGGCACCGCCGCATATAAACTCCTGGAAATGCAAATATAGTAGTACTCCTTGTTGCATTGATGCTCCACTTACCAAAATCTCGTGTTTCGGATACTCCGACTTCATGGCACCGAGCACGTCTCCTTGCTGGATGGGACATTTGCCGCGTGGACACAGGAAAATGACACTGTCTAAAACCAATTTGACGCTTACAAAAGTTTTTGAAAACTGAAAGTTTACCGGTATCCGTATAGAGTAGAAGGCAACCTGGAGTGCTCGCAATTTGCTCCATGAAGGAATAGAGGCGGAGGCGCGCTTGGCTGGTTGTCCAAATGGCAACAAAGATGTTTGACGTGGGCACTTCTTCCACCATTGGGTCCTTCGTGTTGTATGTGACATGCGCAGTTGTCTCGTTGAGCATGTCCACACTGAGCACGTCCTTTGTCGGGTATGCGACGAGATCAAAGAATTCGTGCGGCTTGTCCGTAATTATGGTCTTGCTCAGATTCGAGCGGATGGCGAAGCGGCCCCAAAACCTGAACGCAAAACAAATTGGGAAAAATTGTCCGTGGAAAAACGACTTACGAGTTCAAACAGTCCTTCGCAATTTGCCGCCGCGTCGGATTTGGGATGCAGTCTTCCGCCTTCACTTGGATACCGTAGAGGTCCAGGTTCTCCTTTGCAAACTTCTCCTTGTCTGCGTCCGTCTGCACCCAGGTGGGAAGCTCGCTGCTCTCCACCTTGAGCTTCATCCACTGCCTCACATAGCTCTTGAAGAGGCCACGGGTCCACTGGTTGTCCGACCATTCCCACACTCGGTTGACGCGCTTCACACGGTATCCCTTCTCCAGCGCCTTGTTGAGCTCATCGTGTGTGAAGCACCCGACAAACTGCCGTTGCGCCTCGGTGTGCTCGCACTTGTATCCCGCTACGTACGTTGACTTTTTGCGGTACTCCTTTGAGCAAGTGCGGCATGTCGAAAACAGCAACCGTTATTTTTTGGATATTTTTTTGATCGGAAGCACGGGAAGTAGTAGAGACTGTGGCGCCACCACCACCACCTTGAGCAGACCCTTGTACGGATTGTCCGAAGGTCGGCGCCAGTCTACATCCTGCTGCAGCACGCGGACAATCGGCCTTCCCATCGTGTAGTTTCCCGCGTAGTTGATGAACGGGTACAAGGAGACAATGTCCAGGTAGAGGATCTCGTACTCTGCGCTTGACACTGCGTGCAGCTGACACGGGCCGGTTCTGCCGCCCGCGAAAGCCTGCCGTCCGTCTATGGGTCCGTCGTCAAGCGTCTCCTCGTAGAAGTGCTTCATCTCCTTGCTCGTTTGCAGCTCTCGTTGCGCTTCGCATTCGTAGATGGTCAGCACGTCGAAGCCAGCGTCCTCGAGCAATTTCCGCCGACGCTCGTCCTCCGCATAGTTCATTGCGACCGTTTTTCCGTTTGCACAAATTGTGTCCGGTGGCATGTGCGCAAGGTGGCCGTGGATGTAACAGCCCTGGAATTCGATCGCAATCGGTCTTCCACCGTTGCGTGGCGCGATGTGGCCGTCGAGTTTGAGGAATCGCTCTTTGCCGCGCTCATCGGTATACCGGTGCCGGTATTCTCCGCCCGCACTCTCCGACGTCCTAATTGCTAATCCGGTTGTGAGGGCCATCCATTTGATNTCCCGCTACGTACGTTGACTTTTTGCGGTACTCCTTTGAGCAAGTGCGGCATGTCGAAAACAGCAACCGTTGGTCCATTTTGATCGGAAGCACGGGAAGTAGTAGAGACTGTGGCGCCACCACCACCACCTTGAGCAGACCCTTGTACGGATTGTCCGAAGGTCGGCGCCAGTCTACATCCTGCTGCAGCACGCGGACAATCGGCCTTCCCATCGTGTAGTTTCCCGCGTAGTTGATGAACGGGTACAAGGAGACAATGTCCAGGTAGAGGATCTCGTACTCTGCGCTTGCCACTGCGTGCAGCTGACACGGGCCGGTTCTGCCGCCCGCGAAAGCCTGCCGTCCGTCTATGGGTCCGTCGTCAAGCGTCTCCTCGTAGAAGTGCTTCATCTCCTTGCTCGTTTGCAGCTCTCGTTGCGCTTCGCATTCGTAGATGGTCAGCACGTCGAAGCCAGCGTCCTCGAGCAATTTCCGCCGACGCTCGTCCTCCGCATAGTTCATTGCGACCGTTTTTCCGTTTGCACAAATTGTGTCCGGTGGCATGTGCGCAAGGTGGCCGTGGATGTAACAGCCCTGAAATTCGATCGCAATCGGTCTTCCACCGTTGCGTGGCGCGATGTGGCCGTCGAGTTTGAGGAATCGCTCTTTGCCGCGCTCATCGGTATACCGGTGCCGGTATTCTCCGCCCGCACTCTCCGACGTCCTAATTGCTAATCCGGTTGTGAGGGCCATCCATTTGATGAACATCAGTCCGGCGTGACTATGGCGGTCATTGCGTTCGTAGCCACCGTGCGGTGAAATGACGAGTGTCTCCTTCTTGAGATGGTTCATTCGGAAGTTTCGCATGCATGCACTGCTGATCGTAATGCAGTTCTGGATTATGTCTTCGCCTGAAAAAGTTCGATAATCGCCAGATCTGTTTTCCTCGTCCTGCACACGCTTACCGCAAAGCTGAAGCCATTCCTTGCGAAACTTGATCATTCCATGGGTCAAAATTTTGACGTCGTTCGTCACGTATTCGCGAAGGGCGTCGGGAAGGTAGAATGGCGTCCAGTAATTGTCCTCGTACCACTTCTCGAACTTGACGCGTTCTCCCGGCTTCATGTGTTGCGGCTCGTACGTCTGTTTAGCAGGAAGGTGCGGAAGGCGGCGGTCGTAGTTGTATCGGCGGTTGTAGAGGTACGGGAAGTACGGCTTGTCCTCGACGATTCCATGCAAGTCAAATGCGCTGACGAAATTGGCGAGTCGCGTGGGAACCAAGCAGTAGGAGTCCTTGAAGATTGTCTGCGTGATGACGCCTGGCTTTGAGAGGATCATCTGGTAGATTCGGTGGCCGGAGCGGATCACACTTGGGCACAACCCGCCCATGCGATATCTAAAGAAACAATTAAATCAGTTATGCGCCAATTAAGGTAACAAAGGAAAGCAAATAAAACTCACAGTTCGTTACTGACTGCGTGAAGGTCGTACTTGCCACTATAATGCCCGAGAACGTATGTCGGGAACTTTTTGTTCAGCCCGTAAAGGAGAAAGTCGATAAACTCCTTCAGTGGTTCCTTGCCATCCGGCTCGGCCCACAAGTGTTCCCGCTTCGGTCCGCAAATTTCGCATTCCCCGGTGTCGTCCTTCCGCCACGTGTCCTTGTCGATGCAACGAGTGCAAACAATGGTCGCATGCAACGCGTTGCACTCGTGCAGGTAGCGAAACCGCTTTGTGTTCGGCGACCGCTTGTCCTGTATTGATTCAATGTCGAAGAAGCAGAACCGTGCCTCCTTCATCTCCGGCTTTGCAAGTGGCGAGATGAAGCAGTCTCGCCCTTTGCTGTGGTAGACGTTGCATTTGAGACAGAATTTGTAGCCGCATTCGTGTTTCCCGCTTTCCGAGAACCGCTCAATGTTTTGCATGTCGTAGTAGTCGCCGCACTGCAGACATCGCTTGAACCGATTGCACCTGGTGCCTACGTGGCGGTCGTAGCACGCTGTGTTGTCAAAGACCTTGCCACAGCCGTCGCAAAGAACCGGCTGTTTGCCGTCGGCTTCGCATGGTCGGAACGGCCCAACAGTCCCACATTGATTGCATTTGCGCACACACTTGTACGAGTGAGTATGATGGTTGTCGTACGGCCTCTGACAGTCGATGCAGTACC
Source organism: Aphelenchus avenae (assembly GCA_020875895.1). Taxonomy (NCBI): domain Eukaryota; kingdom Metazoa; phylum Nematoda; class Chromadorea; order Rhabditida; family Aphelenchidae; genus Aphelenchus; species Aphelenchus avenae. Next base: position 11,194 of record JNEY01002227.1, read on the forward strand.
AGCTCTTGGAGAAGAACTTGTGGATGGTGCGGATGCCGTGAAAGTGCTTGCGCTGCTCATCGTAGTAGATCGGCAAGTCGTAAATGTACTTTTCGGGCGCTCCGAGAAATACCGGTCGGTACCAACCGATGGAAGAGAACACAGAGAGCCGGAACATTCCCGGATAGATCTTGTCGTAAAAATCCTGGACAATCGGCGCGTACTGCTCCACGGAGTAGGAAGGAAGTCCGAAGGGAATGCCGCACTGTGACATTAGCATCTTGGCGTATCTTCCGAGCGCGTGATTTCCCGTTTGCTTTCGCTGGTTCTTTCCCTCCATCATGTCACGAAATTGGCTTGCGGTCAGTCCTCCCGGTTTCCCGATGAGTTTATGCAATCGCGTGGCTTCCGCGGAGCGGAAGAAACAGTAGGAGTCGGAGTTCTCGATTTTCAAGAGGTGACCTTGATTGATGTTATGAAGCACTTCTGCTTTGAGCCTCTTTCCGCCGTCTCTCCGACCAATTGTGGATACTGTGACTGAGATCGGTGCTCCGTAGAGGGATGCTGCTCGTTTGGACTGAGCCACCCGCTGGAATTCGTGAAGGATGACCGCCGGCGTATTGATCCACGGCTCCTTGAACGGGACGTCGATCGGTGCGTCCAGCATTTCGCTGTCGATGCAGACTCCTAACTTGAACACCTTGTTGTCAGCCCTCCGTTTTGCCTCGTCAATGCAACGTGCAAACGCATTGCACAGCACAGCCTCCGGGTATGCGCACTCGCTCAAGTCTTTGAGCAAGACTTTTGTCTCATTCCTACAAGTTTTTGCAAGTCGTTGGTTAATTCATCGCTGCTTAGCATTTTCCCCGAAATACCTTTTAAATTTGAAGCGAGGTGTCTCGTATCCACCTCCGTCTAGCATCTCAATAAAA
>JNEY01002231.1:0-10596 GCA_020875895.1 Aphelenchus avenae
TACTTCACGATCACAACGAAGACAAATAGTGCCTACTTGATTAATCTGCATTATGCGCTGCTGATCATCGACTTTTCGACGTTTGCTGCCGATTACGTATTATTCAAAGTGAATAAGCGGAACTCGAGCAGGTAAACCCCGCAATTATCTCTCTTGAAGCGACATACCTGCACACTCGAAACTGAAACCGAAACACGGAAGTTTTCATACCAAAGCCGATTCTGAATCTCCGAAAACGATATGTTATTACTTAGTCTCAACAAAAATTTTCGAAATGCTTAGAACTACGGCAGTCGAAACGTAGTTTAAAATCCCGAAACTGAAACTAACTGGAAGCCGAAACTCATCCGGAACTAGTAGGAGCCTAACTACCGTTCAGTGAAAGTAGTGCAAGTTTTTGTCGTTAAAGCCGATAGTAGCGGACTAATTCGCCCGTATTTCAGCATTTCTCCGGCGTACAGCCTGAGCCGCAACTATCAGATCAAGGAGAACGTCACAGCAACGCTTCGCCTTATTCTACCTCTCGACGCCTGCAACGCAATCCTCTTTCTTGCGTTCACTGCCTTAGCGACGGTCATCCGCTACTTGCGGTGGTCGGTTACGGCTCTTCAGTTCCATCAGATGTACGAGGGCATCTACCCCGTAAGTAACCCGAAGGTTCCAAGGAAATGAGTTCATTCTAGATCATCCTGCTGCAAGGTCCAATTACCCTGCTCGTTTTTATGCGATTCAGTAAGCAAGCCCGGCAGACGACGGTTATCATCGAGCAAACCGCCGCAACGGACGTATACTTTCAGCAGTTTCAGCAGCAGATCGCGACTGGCCACACTGTTGCGGGAACGAAGATTAACGTGTAGTCAGTATACACGGGTAAAACGTTGTCTTTTTGCAGATGCCTGTTCATGAATAAATCCAAACGTCTCGAAGGCCACGAAAGACATGAGGTTAACGCATTGCGCACTATCGTTAGCACTGTCCGCAGGTCGTGGAGCAGTGGTCGCTCATTAGCTTTTCGTATCTCTAAAGCGTCGTCGTTAGTTGGATTTCTGCTGGCCACTTGTCACTGTCGAACGTACCGGTCGAGTGCATAGGTACCAAGCGGGAGGGCATCCAGGGCCCTTATCAGGGCACTTTGGCGGAGGTCTTGGCACTAGAAGAGCCAGGTCACAGCGTCACAAGCGGCCTTCATACCTGCTCTGTAGCGGACGCTGAACCGATACTCCTTGAACTGGCTATATGCGATCACAACCGCTAACTCGGAGCTCGTCGTTAGGGGCCCGATGTTGGGAATGTGTCCCTTGCAACAGAATCTGAGATCGAAAACATGTGAGGCCGCAAAACTCCTAAGCCGTTACCTTGCGCCGCTTTTCGACAGATCTTTCGTTTTCACTTCCACTCCACCCAGTTGACATGCTTCCGAACATTCGCCGTAGATAACGGCCGGCGTTACTTCGACGCTCATTCCCTTCGGTGCCTGGAACGAACCTGGTTACTCGGCATTTATGTCGAGCAACCCTGGGCAACGGACCTTTTGATCGAGTCCGGGCCTGGCCCTTCGGCGCTCAGGCAATTGTTGAGCCGAAACATGATTTTGGTCTCTCTTAGATAGGTTTCCTACAGGTCGCATTCTTGCTCCGCATACGACGCTAGAGCGATTACCGGCTAATTTGGCAAAAATTACTTGAATTTGACCAAAAATTTTGGCAAACAGGCCCTATCAGGCCCAGCCTGAGTCCGGCCCAGTCTGGAACATTAAGCCCTGGCCGCGAGCCGAACACTCTTCGCCGGGAATCATGACGAGTGATGTTCTAGTTAGAGCTACCTTAATGTGAAAGTAGCACTTTGCGTGCCTGTCTGGTGCTTCACCACTTTCCGGTATACCGGCTGTCACATTGCCGCTGAGAACGTCGTATTCTTCGGTGGCCTAAAAGCAAGAAGCGGTAGTTTAAAATGAGCCTAGCACTAACGTCGACAGTCTTGCCGCAATCGAGTGGGGCTCCGTGCTCTCCTCCCGCTCGCTCTCCACAGTTATGCCCGCCGAACCCTGACGGGCACACACATTGTTCGCATCTTTTTGGATTCGGGTAACCGCCGTAGAAACATGTCTTTTGAGGGCATTTTCCTGAGAAAGAGAGATTAAGCTGTATAAATCGGCCTGGGTAGGCAAGTTCACACCTAAACAGCCGTAGTAGAGATTAATGGCATAAATGTCTTCGGAAGATGGCCCTAGGCCGCTGCCCATGGTCTGTTGGTACGCTCGATCCTTTGCCTTCATAATGGGTCGGCCGCTCACCCAATCAACTAAAAGGTCTGAGCATTAGGTGTCTTAGCTGTACAGCAGGTGTCATACATCCGGGGTAATGCATGACGCTTCCGTAGTCGTAAGAGAGCCCGAGGTTGTCGCTCGTGCCGTCCTTCTGCTTTTGGTAGTGTGGCTTCCAAGCAGGTGTGATTTCGGACATCGTGACGGAGACAAATCGGTCTCTGTCGCTCCGTGTGTGCGTATGAACGAGACCTATGACTCCCTTGGTTGTACGTGCATTATGCCTCTACTTACCGAGCAAGTGTCCGATTTCGTGCGTAGCGCTACTGAACATAGTGGCGTTCTAGAAAGCCAAGGGTTAGCGCCAGGAAGGAAGACTGGCTCAATAACTAACTTTTGAGCAGCCCCGCATGACCGAGATGTGTTGCTCCTGCTCACCATCAGCCCTTCCCAGAGAGCTATAGCAGCCGTCGCCTTCTATAAACCTGACCCTTGGTGCGTTCGGTCCGTTTTCTTGGAAGGAAAGACAGGTGCGATCGGCCCAATAGTTAAGCGCTTTGCGGATTACGCGTTGATAGTTCTGGTCTAGAAATCATCATTAGCACATGACGTTAGAAGGCACTTCCACCTAGACCCTCGGTGAAGTAGTAGGAAATCGGGACGTTCGGATCCCATTTGTTGGCCCCTTTGCCTACTTGTCGCTTTTCTCGGATGTGATCGCTTTTTGACGCGTTTACCTCCGCATTGTGGACCTGACAAGTCAGATTAGGAGCAACGATCCTAAGTTCCTTCATACCTGTGAATAATGTTCAGGCACTCCGTTGACGCGACGAATGAAGCCACAGTAAAGTAGCAACAAACAGATGTAGAGCATTTCTATGTGGGTCTCCGAAACTCGCTGCTGTGCGTGCATACCACGCACAAAGCTCAGTGAAAGTGCTCAATGAAGACGAACCCGGACAAAGAGACTCGATGCGTATGTAAGCAGCTGCCATTAAGCATCGCTGTTCTTTCTGTCTAGGCAGGATGTCGTTGCTTGTCTAGGGCAGCGGGAGTGATTGTCTGAACGGATTTCACATGCGTTGACGAATGACGATGCCCGTGTTTGTCCACCTTTCCAGAGGAACCCCCACCCGCTCCTAGACTGCAAGTTCTTCCATTAAGGACGAAGTACTTCTTAAGATGACGCGCCCTAACGGAGTCGTTCGTTCGACAAGGCCCATCAAACCAAAATACATTGTTTGACAGGGCTTTAGCAATCAAACCATAGCCTGATAGACAAGCGCACGTACGCTTTGATAATAAAGGCGAACAGCCGTTTAAGGTTTGGAACGTCCACAGCGTGGACGTGCGCCTGTACCGGGAACTTGAACATACGGACTAGCCACCACCGTCTGGACCACAACGCTGCTCTTTAGTTTAACCAACTGCGCTACAGGGTTACTACGCACGTTCTATGTATCAATACAAAAGATTACGCGTCTGATGCTCCGCTCGACGATGACACGCTGGCGCAGAACTAAAGCAGTGGTGCGTTTGGGTCAATAAAAGTCATCTCACCGTTTTCACGTCTGGTGACGGCCTATAAGTGAGCGAACGCTTTACAAAGGTATCGAAGCTACACTTGACGGAATCGCAATCGGCAACGTCCGCTGTTAGGTCTTGCAATATCCCATTTCGACGGTAAAGAACCTGCAATGAATGAGGCTGGCAGTGGTCGTCCGATTTGCTCACTTTTACGTAGTACCGTCCACTAGCGTCTCGCCACAATTCGAGCATGAGACACGCGTTGTACGGAGCCCGACTGTACCGGTCGTAGTCCGGCTTACCGAAGCCGAATGTTGATAGCAAGCCCATAAGGTAAAGATCGTGCTGCAAGCAGACATCATAGTGTCATTTTAAGCGCAGCATCATACCGAGGAGTACATGTAGTACTTCTGCTTAGTTTCTCTGCAATCTTCCGCATCGTGACACCGTATCTTCTCTTGAAGCCTGCCAATAATGTCCCACAGCATCGGCCCACCACGCGCCCTGGGCAGCTCAGTGGCTAGATCGATGCCATTCTGAGGCGCCAACCCTACGAGTAGATAGTTGTACTTTGCCATCATAACGTCGGGTCGTACCATAGCCCAAGATTATGCTGAACCACTCGTTCAATACCAAGTTAGCCTTGGGCCATAAGTCCGGGATCCACGTGTCCACGTCGAGGTTGTTCTCAAGCTGAAAGAGCAAACTACGCGGGGATAATCGAGAACCTACCCACCTGTATCGCTAACGATTCGATTGGAGGCACGATGTCCGCTGCGACGACCGGCGTCCCCATGAGCCGTGAGATGCTTGCCAGCAATTCCTACATGACTTTACGCTACGAAACTTACAAATCGTGAATACTTACGGCATTGTCCTTCTGTAGCTTCGCCATCTCAGGACCTTCCTTTGCCATCGAGGTCAGCAAGCTGGCCCGCTTGCAACCATCGTCGCACATACCGACCTACAGTTGGAATGAGTTTGTCAAACACCTGTAGGGTTGACAAATTGACTTACCGCATCCACATTCCTGGGTACGGAATGAATGGGTATCGAAGGCCAGTTTAACGGCCATAACGTTGTGTTGCCGTGACTTTGGTCTGTGCCGTACATTCCAAACATGTTACACTGCGCGCTGATTATGGTCCGGTCAAAGTCGGTGCTTCGGATGTACATCTATAGTGCACGGAAATAAAAAAACTACCTCCGCATTTGACATACTGCGTACCTCTTGTGCCTTAAGCGTTGGACTAAGAAACCGCAACTCGTCAATGTACCTACTCCGCAGCCATCTGCCCAGTTCTACTTGCTCGGCCATTCCTCGCTAAGAATTCCGCGTCGCGTTAGACGTTAGCCCAGAACCTACCGGTGTCAATGCGCCGAAACCCTGCGGCCAAAAGGACTCTGGGTAACGATCATTAGGAAAGCTCTCCAATGGCGACCTGGAGCCATGCCGCATGACCTAAAATACCTCATATCCACCTAGCACTAGGGCATTAGAAGTCCGTCCGTAGACCAGCAGCGTTCCAAGGTGTCTCGGAATGATTTCGAATTTGTCGGAATTCGGGAAGGCGCAACGTTTGTTGGAACTCGGAATTCGGGAAACCTGCCGGAACGTGGAATTTGCATCTACGTATTGCCGGACCTATGAACAAAAAAGCAAAAATATTGAAATTCGGAATATCGGATTGCCGAGACACCCATGCAGTCTTCGTTCTTCAAACGCTTCGTCGCTCATACATCGGGCAAGCTGAATTTTACCACAAAAACTTGGCTTAAGATATCATGCGGGTCTCTTGGTCATTTGCTTCCAAAATGAGCCAGGTATGGCATTATCGTTGGGCGCAGTATCGGGTCTTACCACATGAACAAACACGAGAATGTCAGTGGCGGTGTAGGCTGGCGCGGAATGATCTCTGTAGAAAATGTGCAACCCCAGAAATCCTCTTAGGAACAGCAGCGTAATCACGGCCACGAGAGTGAGGCAAAAGGCAAGATCGGCAAGGACGCTGGTGGAGAACTTCTCGCATACTTTCGTTGCGTGTGACATTGACAGAAAGTAGAGAAATACAGTGACTCCCGACAAACGCAGCGAATATATTTATCCTGTGTGTTCACACCTTCGACTCTCTTGTGGCGCAGCAGAGTGGGACCGACGAACTTCCGGGTTAGGCGGCAAAAAGGGGCCTTTTGGTATGCAAATCCGATAAACAAACCGTACAAAAGGGCGTTCAGTTTGCCGGAAGTGATTACTCAGTTTGACGGTTCTCTGTTTGCCTCACAGTAGAGCAAGATCCTTATACACTAAAGCGCTGTTCCGTGTTCGTCCCCCCGCCAAAAAGTTTTCACTATCGGGTCAACTTTGGTATCATTCGATAGGGCTTCTAAAGTTATGAAGAACTGGAAAGTTCCAACCGGACCGGTTGGCTAGAAAACAATTTATGGCCGATCAAAGTTCCAACAAGTGCTCTGCTTACATGCGATAGCGGGCCCGCTATACCATGCTTCCCATAGCGGTCAAGAAGACAACGCTTCAACTGATTTGTGGTCATANATCTGCCAGAGTAATTTCGGATAGCGGCGCAGGCCGCGCGGAGCGCGGCCAAGCCGCTAGTTATAAAGATGTCAGCGTTTCACGTGAAGCGTGGGATTTCCCCTGTCGGAGAAATATTATTCGCTAGAGATGTTTTGGGTAAGGGGGGGTCACCAAACGGTTAGTCGCGGAGAGGGCTCAGCTGGCTTCCCGGGAGCCGCCATGAGCACGAGAAGATGATGAGGATGCTTAACGGGAAGCTTATTGTCGTTGTCGAAAAGCAGTGTCATTATCTTCGAACTGACCGACGCTCTTTTTGATCGCGCTGATACCCGCTGTTTATGGGCTTAGTTTCTCGTGGTTCGCCTCTGGAACCGGCATTTGGCAGGGCCTTTGATGACGAAAAATCCCGTAACGACAAATTCCAAAACGTAATGCGGGCAACCAGGCGACAAGACAGCATCGTACACCGAACGCTTGCCGTCCAACGACTACCATTCTTGCATAACCCCCTCTCTGGCCCTGCGAAGAGCTCTGAATGCCCCAATGCAAATGCTCACTTCTGCTCAGTCCTCCACATTGATCCTCCAAACGGAGCTAATGAATTGTTGTGCCGGCTAGAACATGGATTTCCATAACCGTGGCTCTCAGCCCTATTACAAGATAGCGCTGTTTACAGCAAACAGTTTTACGTCAAATATCGAATCCTGGATTCTCAAAACAGACATTCGTCGCTATCGTTCTTTTAGTATTTCATATGAGTTCCGTCACTCAGTGCGAAACTGGTTCCGGTTCACGAATGCGGACGGAGGGGCTTCGTGAAGAAAGTTGTGTCGTCCTAATCTCTCATCGAGACAAAAAATTAGTGTCTACCTTTATCGCATTAACGCGTAAGTTTGCACAGCGTCGAGTGATAATCAAAACGCTTATTTTGCGCTAATTAATGGAACGGTTCGGGAGTTTAAATAGGAGGACACCGTGAACCTGAAGACCGATTTTGTGGGAGAACGTGCTGAAATGAGCGTCCTGCTTCCACTGCTGGCGCTTGGCGCTACGTTTCTGACTTGCGAGACATACATAGACAGTAAGCTTCGACAACATTTGATTTATCTTGCTGCTCCTGAATGTTAACGAAGACATTGTGCCCTTTTAGGCTACGGGAACAACCAGAACTACAACCAGGCGTACTACGACTGGTACCAGAGGTACTACGCTCAGTACTACGCGCAGCAGCAGCAGGCCGCAGCGCAGCAACAAGCAGCCGCAAAGCCGGATCCCGACTGGACGTACACGTGCGTGACAGCGCCTCCGGCCGCCTATAACCTCTGCACTTACGGAAGTCATGCGTACATGCCTTTGAAGGAAGTCTTCAAGGACAATCCTTTCGTAATGGCCATTCTTAATGGCTAATGGAATGGGAATATCTCAGTGTAAAGCTTAGTCGTGGACAGTGATAAAGACAATTGGTGCAGAAGTATGTGAATAAATGTTTCTTGTGCAAATTCCTCTTAAATATTTTTTTCCTAAAACTTAAAGCAACTTCTCGAAGGTAAACTAGGTGTCTCATCAGGTCACTAATCCTTCTCGTAAACACCGTTCTGCACCCAGAATAGCGCGTGCACCGACCAAAAGTGCACACTCGGGAAGGAAAACCGTGAAGGCCGCCAGCCCGCGTGCTTGCTGGCTGGCGAACGGAAAGGAACCACTTTCGTTGGTGGATGTCAACAGACACACACATTAAATAAAAACAACCGCGTCTTAGCGCCGCATTCGCATTATTTCAAGCGTTCCTGCTGCTACACTTCGTTGCTGACTGGTACCCAATTATGGATTTGTAAGTGTTCTGTATTTCCTTGGATAGACTGAGCCCTTCAAATTGTTTTCGGATTTCCGAAGCCGTCATCAGTGAAGTCACTTACTAGTGGAGAAAGCCCATAATTGCACCTGACCCTAAGCCTGGGACGGGCGACTCTGTGATTCAAACCGAATCTGACGGTAAAGACCAAGAGAAAGCTAACCAGAATCCGAACCCCGAAAAGGCATCGAATTTCCCAAATTACGAAGCCGAACCCAAAGGTTCCCCCTCAAAGCTTTTATTCAGGGTGCTAGAAGCCCAATCTGGGCACCCCGAAGGAACGATATTAAAACACGATGAAAGGGCCTAGGCGTCCAAAATATTGCCCCAGGCGACATGGCGGAAACTGAGAAAACTTTTTGGACCGGACTAGTGCACGGTTCCGTCGATAGGCGCCTAGCGTCGGGCCGTTTTTGCACCGAATCCCCAAGTTCTTTAATCGAATACGTTTGGTCCTACCAATGCCCTAAGCCCTGCTGCGGTTTCAGTTTCGTAGGTCAAACTGGAGTATCAAGCTAGCCTAACGGGCACCGAGGTACCTGGCAAAAGCACTTTATTACTACCAGCAGGCGTGTTGTTGATGCCATAGTCTCGATTATAGACACACATGCTTAACCAGAGCTGTGATTCAAGCTGCCTTTGTTTAGGGGCTTCGACCTTTCACCCAACCTCGATCCACGGACGACCGTCATTGTGCTAAGCCTCTTCGTTGCTTCGCTACTCTTGCTGTACTTGATCGACAAGACCTCGGACTGTCTTAAGCGCCACTCTACCGTGGAAGACGCGTCAAGCGAGATGCAAAGAGAAAAACTTGTATCGATGGTCTAAACTTTCTCTGATGTGCCTATGCCTTTCAGGTCCCGAATGTTCTTAATGTACCTCAGGCCTTGTACATATGCTCAAGCGTTCATAATAAATAGTCGAATTTATGACAAATAGTCTTCGGGACGACATTCAGCGGTGTTTGTTCGTGTATAAAGCGGGCTCCGTGCAAGCGCATCCTTTCCGCAGCAACACAAAGCCAACCAGGCCGCCGCCGCCGGGTGACGTTCGGAGCGCGTTCTTCTACGAGAAAAATCGATTGCGCAAATAGCACTGCGTATTTTAGTGCTTACGTTGGCTAAATCAATGACCTAAACTCACCGTCAAGCATATTTGTGCATAAATACCTGTACTTCACATACGCTATTTACAGATGTTGCCAAGCGAACTTATGCTCGACATATTCCCACTTTTTGCACGCTTCGAACTGGACGACTTCAAGTTTGTTTCACGCGAATATCGCCGTTTAATCGACCGCACTGTGCCCCTATTCTCCTTCCGACTATTCTACAACGTCGACATACGTGAAGGAGAGATTGACTTCAGCATCGAACTGCCGTATGGTAAGCAGGGTGTGGTTAGTACAAGTTTCTTTGGCCACGTTTTCCGTGAAATTAGCGTGTACAGAAACAAATTTAATCGTTTATTGCTGCAAATATGTCTGCATGCGGTCACTAAATAAATGTATTCTTTCTTCTCTTATACCAGTCTGTTTAGTGTCGCGAAGCCGTCTCGAAAGCCCGCATCCGGAGGTGGAAACCGATCTCTCGTCAAAGCATCGCATCGAGACGGATCCTGAGGTCGCACTTCAGCATCTAAGCCGAGCATTTGTGCAACGTTTTGCGATCACCGGAACGCCCAACAGGGACATGATGCGTGTACTGCAGAGCCGTGAACTCACGTTCCGCGCCGCTACCTTCGTGATTGACGGCGCAGATCTGCACGGGATGGAGGTGGACGAGTTGAGAGCGTTTATCCGATGCGTACCGGGCATGCAGGAATTTGGTAAGCTCGTATATCCGACTTCTACAAGCATTCCCGCATGCCCATATAGGGTCCCTTAGATCATGACCAGTTTAGTTTACTTTCAAAGCAAATTTAGTTAAATTCCATTTGAGCCGTTTAAACCTGCAAAATAGAAAACAGTTGCCGAGGATAAGGAGACGCTTTAGTCATCTGCGATAGCCATCTGCAAACGGATCACTTCTCGGACTCGCTCCTCCGCGACTGCGCTTCACGCCACGTGGAGGGAATTCGCAATTATCAGGACAGGGAGAATTTTCCGATGCTTACGGGTCCTGGAATTCGAGAGTTCTACTCGATTGCAGCCCGAGGTCGCAACGAGCCTTGCCGAATGGACCTGCGATGCGGAGGCGACTACACGGAGACCTTCCTTCTCGACTTCTTGGAGGTGAGGGTCACTGACCTCTAGGGTGGGGAGGCATTGGGATGGAGGGTTCTGGAAGAGATGAATGCCTTATATTTACTCCATTTTGGGCTGCTTTTTGGGAGTAAATCAAAGTTTGCCACTGGCACGGGTACCGAGCTTTTCCACGGCTCGGGGGGGGGGGTCCACCTCGGGTCGGGGGTTCGTCT
>JNEY01002246.1:0-14419 GCA_020875895.1 Aphelenchus avenae
TTCAGTTCACTGTAGTTCACTGAACTAGCCGGTTCACTTAAACTGTGGTTGTCAAGACCGGCAACTGGTAGCCGTACTAGGCGAGTACCGTACCGTACGGGCCATAGTACCCTACGATACGCGTCGCGCTAATGCTAAATACCTACAAAACTGGAACCGTACCGTACCTGACCCACCCCTACCGAGGTCCGTAGCGTACCAGTACGGTATGGCGTAAGGTGCCGGCCGTACTACGGTACAGTTTTTGTGCAATGCTAAAGTAGTTCATGGCGCGCAGTTACCTGCTCCGAGTGAGTCCACCTCCGCCGAGTACATGCACTTCAGTCCGCCAAAAGTGCTCTGGCACATTAGCATGCGTCGATCAAACGTATTAAGCGGATCGCTCTCGCTCGACAACGGCTTACCCTGAAACAACAGCGTACACTGAACTCGCAGGAATTTAGCCGAGAATTCGTTCGAGGCACCCCATAATTTACTGAAGTGGGAATTCCATTGAAATATCAGACGAAATGAAATGAACACATTTTAGTATTGTCAATACGCTTAATTTTTGTTTTTATTTTATTGGTCAAATAGAGTTGGTCTCGCGAGAAAGTGAGGCCTACTCCCGGCTCCTTCGACGTCATGTACTGCTCGAACTTGTGTCCCATGTAGTCCCTTGCACAATCGGCTTCGGTCTCCTCTTCTTCGTCATCAGCGCCGACTATCGACAGGAAGATGACGTCTTTCAGCTTGAAACCAACAATCTTGACTGAGTACTGCGTGAAGGGGAATGTGCCGATTGCTTTCATCGCGCCATTACCAGTGAAGAAGTCGGCGTTTCCGACGACCTTAACAGCATTGTGCGGGTCTCGGTAATACCGGAGCGCCAAGGGTTGTGATTTCGGTCTCAATCCCGCCGTTAGGGAAAGTTCCGAACAACCCCACCGAACGCAGTTTACAGGCTCCTTTACAAATATTAGGTGGATCCTGTGCCATGGATTGGTCAACACAGCTTAGAAATCCGACAAGGACAGCCGATAATAATCCCTGCCTACTACATGATTTCACAAAACAATTCGGGTTAGGGGTCTGAACTAGAGACAAGAAAGGACGGCGAGGAAGACAATGGTCGCGTGGTTCCTGGACGCCCCGTACACAATTTACTCTCGTGCGCTTACCTCTTTCAGGGACATGCCTTTTTCGTACTTCGCCTCCAACCACATTATGCGCTCTCCGGGGCCCGGGTTGCGGTTATCCTTCCGCACGAAGGTCTCGATGCCGGCCATCAGATCGAAGTTCGCCGTCCGGCCCACAAATTCTCCATTAAGGTACGGATAATCGACGTTGTGAAGACGGATAGTGCCGTCCTGTTGATTGCACTTGAATCGCCCGCATATGGTGGGGCCAGTGAACTTGACCTGGGCACCTTCTTGAGGTGGCTTCCTGTCGATATACTGCGTCATCTAGCCTGAAGTTAATGTGAAGACTGACAAATCAGCAATCTTGCGAGCGACCGCTATCATTCAGTCGAGTACCGAACGACTCTTAAAATAGAGGCGCCGCGAAAAAGAACAGTCCCGTGGCCCGATTGCCTCAACTAAATGAGAGGCGTGCAGCCGGACCAACTTACACACGCTACCTCGTGCCGAGACGTGATTCAGAGGTCGGTGAATCAGGGCTTTACGCTTCACTCCGTACAGCTGCTCAGTGCCAGTCGTCGGAAATTTTGCACCTTATCAGCTTAACCGCCGCATGATTCCTTGCAAACACATTTCAGTCAGTCACATGTCAGTATTGCTCATTGACAGAATGCAAGTTTTGAAATCATAAGGTCTAGTATACCAAAATAGGGAGCGATCCAGGGATGGGCGGGTCTTGGTCGTCGAAAAAATTCTGCCCATCTCGACTTTTCGATGGTCTGCCGCAGTCGGCGATCGGACCAAATTTTAGGTCAAAATCTTAGAATGTGAGCGGCCAGATGTCAAAATTTATGACTTAGAAAAACGGCAATCCCTGGACCTAGCCGTCCCTGTTTTGAGGCGGAAATAATTTGAAATCTTGGTCTTGGTCTTGGTTTGGTCCTCAGTCCGGGAGGTTTTAATCTTGGTCTTGGTCGTCGAAAAAATTCCGCCCATCCCTGGAGCGATCATTGCTTTCCGTAAACTGTGTCACAGCTCTCCACCCTCGTCGCCATTCGCTGAGATTTTTTTTGTTTGCTTTTTTTAGCTTCAATTTGCATTAGTTCAAAGATTTTAGCAGATTTACTTAGCGGTCAACTGCCGTTTTGCAGCGAGCGCCAGCAGGGAGTTGTTGAGAAACAGTGCTTTTCCTATATACCCCGGCAGGACTTGAAGATTGTCCCGAGTTACTATATGAGGAGATATGGTAGTGGCCGCCTATACAACTTTCACGTAAGGCATCCCGAATTATCAACATCAAAAGTAAATGTCTTATTTCGGTATGCTTCTACGGTCGAAGAACGCTTTGTAACAGTGTCAGCTTTGAAGGACAAAGAAGAAGAAACGTGATGCGCAGTTTCAAGTGGTCAATATTATGGGCTAAAAAGTGGTAAACCGGATATACGTTAGAGGAAATCGACGCATCGGAACCGGTACTGATGCCTGCTTGCATGATTTAATACTTCGCTTTTATGCGGTCAAAGAAAATGGGCAATGCTCGGCGCGCTCGGCGTAAGGGACCTCTCCCTTCTCTCGAGTCGAAGTATCAGTTGAACTTGTCGATGCTTACAGTCTACAGGCGTGTATCTACTTGTTGTCGATTACAACGACGTTGTTAATCCCTTTGTTCCGTGCTTATCGCTTTGAGGCAATCGTGTAACACCCGCTGTTTCCTGCTAGTCATCGGACATTTTGCACGTTATCAGCATGACCGAATTTCGACATACTTCAACCTCACCTTCGTCCTCGAAACCTGCCATCACATGACAATGGCACTGAAATAATAGTGGATTTGCGGGGACGAGGCTACAAAAGATCTCCTCGTCCGTAGGAAATCTTCAGGCAATGTCCACCTATAGAGCAGGGCTCGGGGCTTTCAAAAATAAAACCGAATCCGAATCCGAATCTTCAGAAATTTCAAAACCGAACCGAATCGAATCCGAAGCACAAACCACCGAATTTCCGAATCCGAATCCGAAGCAGCAAGTTTTAATTATGATCAAAACCCAGGTGCAAAACTACAACACATTTACGCTCACAGCACATGTACACTAGATAAAAATGCCCGCCGCTAGGCGCCGACCGACGAATTTCTCACTATACCGTATTTTCTCTAATAAATCCCCCCCCCCTCTATTAGACCCCCCACCTAGGGACCTATTGCTAAATAAACACCCCCCCCCCCCCTATAGACCCCCCTCCCTGGGGGCCAAAATCAGGTACCCAAGCTCATTTTCACTATTTTCAACCATTTTCTTGTTGAAGAGTCGTTATTAGGGGTATTTTAGGGCTATTAAAGCTTAATTAGTGCATAATTAGGCATAAAGTAGACATACTGGACAAAAAACTCAAGGATATGGCCAAATTTTGGTGTATTTGTGGTCGATTTTGGTACAAATTTCTCAAATTTTCGGGCCTTCGGCCCGAAAATTTTCAATTTTAAAATAATCGCCCCCCCCCCTCTAATAGACCCCCCCCCCCGGGGACCTTTTCGAATTAGACCCCCCGGGGGATTTATTAGAGAAAATACGGTATTTATGGTTACGTAATAGCTACTGTAAACGCGTCGCTACTACAGTAGCATTTACTGTAGCCGCGTAGCCGGCGGCTACCGATTGCGCAGCAACTGGCAACAATTGCGCAGCAAATAAACCCGCTCCGGCCACTAAAAACAACTCGGAGTTTCGAAGTTAGGAGAAGACGAAAATTACCGTTTTTCTCCGAGTTTGCTTGCAAACCGCAGCGTAGTAATCTGCCATGGTCGCTGCACCTGGAAAATTCGTGTTGGCTCGCATACAGTAACGCGACACTTCCATCAGTTTAATACATACCGTAAATCCTGTAATTAGGGCCCATGGGCCCTAATTATGGCGTAGAGGTCCAAAGTGGTCCCTAATTAGAGGGTGGGCGGTAATTAAAGGGAGGGCCCTAATTATTTTGCCACTTCGCGGGCCGAAAGACCGCGAAAAATTGGGGAAACTTTGCCTAAAGTCGACAAAAATCGACTAAAAATTCACCAAAATCCCATAAAATTTGTTAAGATTGGCGACTATACCACAGTGTTCTACGTGACTTCAGACGTGTAATGGCACGGTTTCCTCGGCATACCATTCGTATGCCGGTTGGCACATATGGCACATATTAAAATTTGTGGTGCCCAGCCTCTAAGCACCAAAGGGACCCCCTGTGGTTCGGAAGACGTGAGATGTTTGATAACTTTTTCTGTTAAAATATGCGTTTACATACGTTTAGAATAACGTGAAACCGAAATGGGCCCTTATTAGAGGGTCGGCGGTAATTAAAGGGGGCCCTAATTACAGGAAATACGGTATGCGTTCGCAGTTCATGGAAGCCCGGATAACTTCATAGTATCAACGGACCACAATGGCATGCCTGACCGGACCGATGTGGCATGAATGGTCACCGGACCGCATTGGCATGTGTGTGGCAACGGGCCGCTGCGGCATGGTGGTCACCGAACCGCTGCGGCATGGTGGTCACCGAACCGCTGTGACATGTGTCGTCACCGGACCGCAGTGGCATGTGTGGTCACCGGACCACAGTGGCTTGTGTAAGGACCGCTTTGGCATGTGCGGTCACCGGACCGTTGTGGCTTGTGTGGTCACAGGACCGCTGTGGCATGTGTGCGGGCCGCAGTGGCATTTGTGGTCACTGGACCGCAGTGGCATGTGTGGCCACCCGACCGCAGCGGATTCTGTGGGCACCGGACTACTGTGACACGTGTGGTCACCGGACCACAGTAGCTTGTGTGGGCACCGGACCGCTGGAGCATTTGTGACCGCATTGGGATGTGTGCGGTCACCGGGCCGCTGTGGCATGTATGGTCACCGGACCGCATTGGCATGTATAAGGACCGCTTTGGCATGCGCGGTCACCGGACTGTTGTGGCTTGTGCGGTCAACGGACCGCTGTGACATGTGTGGTCAACGGACCGCTGTGGCTTGTGTGGTCAGCGGACCGCAATAGTAAGCGGACGCTGTGACACGTGTGGTCACCGGACCAGAGCGGATTCTGTGGGCATCGGACCGCTGTAGCATGTGTGATACCGCTGTGTCATATGCAAGGGACCGATGTGGCTTGTGTGGCCAGCAGACCGCTGTGGTACGTGTGGTCACCGGACCACAGCGGCTTGTCTGGAACCGGACTGCGGTGCATGTGTGTCAACGAACTGCAACTGCATGTGTGGTCACCAGACCGCTGTGGCCTCTGTGGTCCCGGACCGAATGGCATGTAATCGGGGACCAGTGTCCATCCTCTGTACGCGTATGTTTCAAACCGCAGTACAGCCGTCCAATTTTTCGTAAGCATTTGCATACCACGGGTTTACATAAATTCGATGTGCAAACGGTGGTGGAAGTTGTAACAGTTATGTTTGTATTACCGCTAGTATTAATGTGGGTAACGGTACTTACTGTAATTTTTGCAATGAATCCTGTACTTCCACAAAGGAATCGTTGTTTCCATAAATATTAATCGGTCAGCGCCAACATTTTATACTGGTTACACGTGCGTGATAAGCAAAATGCTTCATAGCTTCCGTCAAGTGAAGGAATATTTTGGGGGAAGCGCAACGGACCATGCAAGGCGCAGCACAAAACAAGCAGCAGGTTACAATTCACAACCGAGAAAATGTGTCGCAAATTACTGTAAGATCAGCACGTGTTGATTTTTCCAATGCACGCAGCATGTTTGCAAGAAACACGATGAAAGTCATGGAATGGACAGTGCAAGCATGCTGATGGTCTTGAAATTCCCTTAATTTTGAGCAAATCGGTCTAAAACTTAATTCATCCAGAGGAAGGGGGGACCGGGGCCGGGCTAGCCGATTTGAAAACCGGGACCGGGCCCAGTGTTCAGAACTGTGCATACGCACCAAAATGTGCCGCTGCTAGGCGCGGGCTTGTTAGTTTCAGCCTGAAAGTTGCACCGGGACCGGACCCCCGCCGCCCCCGCCCTCCGCCGCCCAAATCTGAGTAATTCCCAGCCCTTGTGACAACGAGCGAGGAGGATTCCACAGTGAAACCCGAACCGACGCGGAAGATAAAACCGACGCGAAGCCGAATCCAATTTTTTTAAAGCGCAGTATTTCCGAACTTTTCAATCCGAAGTTTTCGGTCCGCGATCGTTATTCAAGAGCACTGAACACGTTCGGTATTTGGAAGTCCGAAGTAGGCGGTGTACTAATGAGAAGGATTCGAAGGCTTGCATGGATTAATTATTGTGCGCCTTAGGAGGTTATGTGTGAATAATGAAAGGCACCCTGCGCATGCTGCGAACGAAAATCAATCCCGCATTAAGCGGGACATGTTTACGGTCCCGCTGTAGCGCTACGTAAACGTCGCTACTACAATGGCATTTACTGTCGCTTCGCAGCCGGCTGCTTGCGCTTGCTCAGCAGCTGTCACTTACAGTAGCAGGGTCCAGCTACAATAAACAAGCGCGTACTGTAAAGCGCCGTTGGGCCTTGCAAGGCGAGGTTTTATGGCGCTAGTGTAAACACAAGAAAAAGACATGGCGGAAAACGGGTAAGTATTTGGACCCCCATAAAACCCAAACAGGGAATCCCCTATGTTCGTAATCCGTCTTTCGTAAATGGTTATTAGGTACTTTCTTTTAAGCATTTCCGCATAGCCAAAAAAAACGACTAATATATGTTTAGCGGCGGGGCTTCCGAGGGCAGGAGAAGACGGTAATTACTGTTTTTTCTCTAATTGAGGAAGCCGATAATTGCCGCAGTACAGTACAGGACACCCCACACCGGCACCGGACCGCAAAGCCGTAGCGCCATGGTACTGCCTTGCTCCAAATAAGCTCCAGCCACTAAGAGAGTTGTAATCTGCCATTGCGGCTGCATATGGTTGATTCGTGCTGGCGTTAATTAGCCGTTTCTGCAATTCTCAGGACACTCGAAATCTCACGGCGAAGGAGAATGTGAATATAGAAAAGCGACACTTCCATCAGTTTGGAACATATGCGTTCGCAGTACGTGGAAGCCCCACTAACTTCTTGGAAGAACAAGAGCTCGCAAAAAAAAAACCGTACCTCAGTGGCATGTGCGTTTATCGGACTGCAAAGGCTAGGTAACAGACCTCACTGGCATGTGCGGTCATGATCGCAGTGGCATGTGCGGTCACCAAACTGCAATGGCATGTGTGGCCACCGGATCGCATGGTATGCACGGTCACCGGACCGCTGTGGCATGTGTGGTCACTGGACCTCACTGTAGTGCGTTATCACTTGACCGCAACGGCATGCGTGGCCACCGGACCGCAATGACATGTCAGGTCACCGGACCGCAGTGTGGAGTGTGTGGCAATCGGGCCGCAGTGTGGCATGTGTGGTCACCGGACCGAACAGGGCAGTGGCATTTGTGGTCACCGGACCGCAATGGCTGGCAGGTTGGGGCAACTGGACCGCAAACGCACGTGTGGTCAACGGACCGCAATGGCATGTGTGGCCACTGGACCTCAAAGGCATGTGTGTTGGTCACCGGACCGCAGTAGCATACGTGGACCGGACCGCAATGGCATGTCAGCACATCAGACCGCAGTCGCATGTCTGGTCACCAGACCGCTGTGGCATGTGCGGCCATCGGACCGCAATGGCTGGCATGTGCGGCCATCGGACCGCAGTGGCATGAGTGGTCACCGGACCGCAAAGGCTTGCGTGGCCACCGGACCGCTGTGGTATGTGTGGCAACCTGCCCGCTGTGGTATGTGTGGCCACAGGACCGCAGTGGAATGTGTGGTCACCGGACCGCAGTGGACTGTGCGGTCACCGGACCGCTGTGGCATGTGCGGTCGCCGGACCGCGGTTGCATGTGCGGTCACCGGACCGCTGTGGAATGCGTGGTCACCGGACCGCAGTGTGGACTGTGTGGCCATCGGGCCGCAGTGTGGCATGTGTGGTCACCGGACCGAACAGGGCAGTGGCATTTGTGGTCACCGGACCGCAACGGCCGGCAGGTTGCGGCCACTGGACCGCGAAGGCACGTGTGGTCCACGGACCGCAATGGCATTTGTTGTCACCGGACCGCAACGGCTGGCAGGTTGCGGCCACTGGACCGCAAAGGCACGTGTGGTCCACGGACCGCAATGGCATGTGTGGTCGTCGGATCCCAGTGGTATGTGCGGTCACCGGACCGCAAAGGCACGTGTGGCCACCGGACCGCGTTGGCTGGCATGTGCGGTCACCGGACCGCTGTGGNCGCATTTGTAAGGCGTTTCGCCGGAATGAATTCGTCGATGTCTGATAAGATGAGCGTTCTGAGCGAATGTCTTCTTGCACATGTCACATTTGTACGGCCTCGCACCGGTGTGGGTTCGCAGATGATTCTGCAAAGTGAACCTTCCGGAGAAAAGTTTTCCACATATTTCGCAAGGAATGGTGTTCTTTGGATCGTGAGCGCTTGCAATATGCGTCTTAAGGGCACCAGCTTGCCGACACCGATGTCCGCACCTGTCGCATTCGTACGGCTTTATACCAGAATGGATCCTTTCGTGGATGCACAGACTCTGTTTGCTGGAATATACCTTTTTGCAAGTAGGACATTCGTGGGCCATATCTGTCGGTTCCGAGCCTAAACACTTCAATGCATTGTGAATCGTTAGAGGACGGTACTAATAAATTGAGCACAAAAGCTACCTAAAGTCATTAAGGTATTAAAACAGACAAGACCGTCTCCCTTACGAGCTTATAAACCCTCGTCCTATCATTTCACGGTCACCGAGTACTGAAGAGTGGCTACACCTTAAAGCGACCGTTTGGGAAACCACGCCGTTCAGTATGTGTGCCACGTCTGTTTTCCAAACGTTGAACGAATGTATCAAAAAACAGTTGAGAATACAGAATTAAGATCGTATTCCACTGAGCGCAAAATGCCAAGAAATCAGGTTTGCGTACCTTGCCGTGTCAATACAACTTCCAATGAAAATTGCATTGGTATAGCCCGCAAAGAGCTGGCGTTCTGTAGTTGCTCAGATTTTACCATTTGTCAGATTTCACTGTGAGTCTTCAGTTTTTATAATCGTTTATCCAAGCTTGGTTCGCTGTGAAAATGATTTTTTCCGAACCGATCCGCCTGTACTTATTTAGCATCGTACAGTCTCTCAGGCCCACATGACGCTTGTTCCGCGTTAAAGCTTTCCACAGAAGCTGGTCACCAAAATGTCAAAGACATTGAACATACATTTTTACTGTGTCGTCTAGGTCTTCAAAGGCTCTCCTTAGGGTTCGTTAGCGAATAAACTGCATCAGCGATGACATTTTGTGCCTTGAGACACACGCAATGCGAAGCATGTTATGCATTAAGTCACATCTTTGCTAACTCGAGATGCACCATGTATTATTGAGCTCATTTACTTGTACATACATTCACAATGCATGGACACTGGGGTCCACATCCCTTTAGCACCACCTTCTGGGTCTTCTTCGCATGCTGGAACTTCAGTACTTCAGCCCGTTCATGAATGTATGATGAGGAATGAGTGAAATCAGGCGTCCTCTACAACTTGGCGCTCCACTGCTTCTCCAGTTGCGTGAAATGCAGCGCCGCTTCGTTGCTCACCGGGATGACTTCCGCGAGGTCCACTACAAATCGCTCTTGACGGCTGAGAAGTATCGCGAGGACCAGCGCAAACCAGGGATGAATCTGAAAACAGGAGTCTACAAAAGTCTTTTGTGTTATTGAGATGTTTGTCGCGCATGTGGACTTTGCACTCACGTAAACGCCCTCGAGCAGTAGCCGGAAAAGGCTTGTGTTCGTGTCAATTAGCTGACGAACGAGCACTCCGGCCAAATGAGAGACGCCGAGAACCGCCAGTCGAGTAGAGACTAGCCAGAAGAGAAATCGAGTTGAAGCGACGTTGTGACGTAGCTGATACTTCGAGTTAAGACGAAAGGCATGAGTGTTCCTAAGTGACGAAACTGAATATCGACGTCTGTCAAGCATATCCCTTGCTGCACGGACATCCGCTTTAGGACCGTTCCTCAGTAGCACATAATTCTGTCTGTTGCATGGCACGGGCCTTCTTTCAGCGTCTAGTAATGGCTCCATATCCTAAGTAGAGATCGGGGCTGACCCCGCGTACCGTAGCCGTACTGTAGTGCATTTAACGGCCCGTAAGCCGTAGCCGTAATGCACTCACTTCGCCTGTAAGTCCAAATTTTTGGATTTTTCCGAACAACAGGCAAAGGAACTATGTTTCTATGGGTAAAGCTAGCATATAGCTAGCATTTCCAGTCAATAATGAGTAGGTTTGGATTAAAAAAGAGACTTTTTGCCTTTTTTGGAGTCAGCCGGCAGCTGAGGTCCCTCACCAAAGGGTCCCCCTTACCTTATTTTACGGGTTTCATTACGGCCCGTTACGGGGGCGGGTCCCCCGTACCGTAGCCGTACTCGTACCGGACACCCCCCCCGTACCGTAGCCGTATTTTACGGCTACGGCTACGGGTACGGCCCGTAATACGGTACGGGTTGTACCGATACGGTAATAGAGCCTTAGGACCGATCTCTAGTCCTAAGGCTCTAGTGTGGTGTCTAGCTGCGTCCAATAGTTTGTTCGGGGCTAGTAGTATGCCGAGGGCGGCCATAAACAGAAACTATTATCGCCCATATTGACGATATTCCTAACAGACATGTTACTCTTGAACGGACCTGTTTCCGTACATTTCAGAGGTCCTGCATGCGTCATAGCGGTGCGGATTGCATCGCAGTGCTTCAGCATGCATCCGGCTTTCGAATCTTTCGTCCATCGCCACTTTGTAGCGCTAAGGCATCAAACATTTCCGCCAAGCATTTCCGGGTCCATATGAGAGAAAACCAAATCGTCCTTTATGTGCCGTAAAGTCCGTGTATGCCATGTAGCACAACAGTCCCATAATCTGTAGAGAACAAGTCATAAAAGACGTACCTCTTCAAGTCGCTCATGTTCTTCCGGGACAAGACAAGCAGTGCGGCAGCAGATATCACGTCGACAACGAGTATTACCACGAATATGTTCGACATTTGGTCCTTCGACTTTGCGGACGTGTTGGTGCAGTAGTTAACGTACTCGAACATGTCGACTTGACCTTGAGCGTAGTAGACCGATGCAGCAGAAACCGTGCACTAAACTTTTCATACAAGCTGGGAAAATGCGGGTTGCTCAAATAAGTTTAACTAGCGGCTGGGCTGCGCTTCGCGCAGCCGGCGCCGCTATCGGGGCGTACTTGTACCAAGCAGACAACGTATGAGTTAACAATACGAACTGTTTTTAACATAGATTGCATTCTAGTTCCTAATACCCTTTACAAAAATAAGCGCTATTTTTGGATTCCCCATGCAGGAAAACCCCTAGGACCGCAAATCAGATGAAGTTTTGCCTTTTTGTCCGTCTGGGAAGCATGCTATAGCGGGCCCGCTATGGCGTGTAAGCAACAGCATGGTGCTGAAACTTTGAGAGGTCATAACTTTTTTCTAGACAACCGATTCGACAGGAACTTTCCAATTTTAAATAACTTTAGAAGCCCTATCGAAAGATGCCCAACTCGACGTGATAGCGAAAACTTTTTTCCGAACAAGGAACAGCGCTTTAGTGTATAAGGATCCTTTTCTCGTGCCCTCCCTCTTGTCGAGTAGGGTTTTGCAATAGAGCAGCAGCACAAGATGCGGACATTCCCCGTTCCGTACTCCAAACCATCATGCCGTTACGTAATAAGCCAAAATGCCGTGTAATTTGCACGAAAAAAAACACAAACAGCGAGTTTTATGGCGCCATGCTGTGCTTCACGCTGCCGTATGCGTACTATACTGCCGTACTGAACTCTCCGGACCGTGCTGCCTCCCCGTAAGTACGGCAGAACGGTACGGCACATCGTCATTAATTCGTAGGCGTCACAATAATGTGTTCTCGATGTAACCTTTTGCAGTTTGCGCATCATGCAACCACGCAAGGCATTTTTTCCATGCCGGTAATGACTGCGTCTGCGCCTGGCGTGTTCCTTACCAAAACGATGATAAATACTACTTTCAGTCCGGTCAAAGTTTGCCTCTCGAGTTGTTTGTGGTAGGTACAAATGGCTCTGTCGGCGGCCATGAATAACTGCGACAGACTGAGGCCAACAATACAGAACAGTTGAGGCCCTCTCGGCAACATGCATATCCATTTCCGGACCCACAAATCGCAGCCATCGTGCGAGGCGGCGTAGAAGTATTTGAACTGAAAACATTCATGAATACAGCAGAGCAGTACGCATATGTAAAAATCCAACATTGATGCCGTACTAGCCTCGCAGATTACCGTTGCATGTACATATGAGGACAAAAGGACAAACTGAGCAAAATTAAACAAATCTTCAAAAGAATTTGCTTGTTTGTTCAATTTCAGCCGCAAAAGAAGCGATTTTTTCATTTCACTACTCTCTAGTTCAGTTTAGTGAACGTACGCGGTTGGCTTTAAAAGCCGCCCGGCTTACCTCGTGGAAAAGAAGGACGCTTGTGACGCCGGAGTTGTGAACGAATAGCATTGAAATGTCGCACTTCAACAGACACTAAACGGCGGAATAGAGGATATAAATAGGTAAAAGGGTTCGATTTATCACTTGTTCAGCTTTAGACTTACTTCCGCCGCACCATCCGTCAGCACCGAACGGCACCTTTTCCGTCGAATCAACACCACTAGCATACAAACCAGCCCTGCTACGCAAGGCAAAAGCTGGGTTAGCAAAACGATGCGCAGTGGGTCGCCATGTTCAAGTCTTGATGGGCAGTCGGACATGAATTTCGTACCAAGAAAGAGGAGAAATACGCGAAATAGGTCGGCAGACACACGCCGATAGTCCGTAAGACGTGGTTATTTTAGCATCAAAGCAGGTGCATTTTAGCGTCGTAAGACATTTACCAGTTAGACGTGCGTGATAAGACCATTTGACTCACAAAGCACTGGATTGTCTACTGCCACCCGGGGTGTCGAGAAAGCTCCATAGTTCGCTGCGGTTTTTACGCGCGACTGAATAGCGACGCTACTAACGAAGCGACTGGGATACAAACGAAGGGAATGCGTTCTGAATGTGGGCACGAGATAACAATTGCCTTAGTGTAATGCATTAGACACGTTCTCGTACTTGATTTCAGTTAAGATCTCGGAGATACTTCTCGCTGATACGGGTACCACTTTTTCGGTACCCGATCTACTAAAGTACGCAGCGTGGAGGGGTTCTTGAAATTCGCATGGCTACGTATCTTCATAAATCGCGTACCTTAACAATAAGGGTAGGCATGTGGGGTGCCGTTCGTTATCCGTTACGTTACTACCACCCCCGTTACGTTAGCCGTTACGTTACGACCGCCTCCGTTGCGTTAGCCGTTACGTTATTAACGTAACGGATAACGTAACGGTTGCCTACCCTTACTTAACAAGTAGTACGTGAAACGACTCAATTCTTCACCAGCGGACAGCATACAAGAAGTATAAATTTGCTTATATCGGCGCATACCTGTTTTGTTTCCTTTGGTACCCAATTAGGTCTAGGCTTTGGCTAGAGGTGCGGTAATGGAACATGCATAGTACATTATGCAACAATGTAAGGGTCGTATGGAACGTTTGCATTGCATCTTTATTCTGTTTGCAAAAGGGATAGTGCGATCATGGCCCGGATTGCTCTACAGCTGTATACATCAGTAGTCGCGCTCACAGACGATTAAAGTTCCAGTCCGTCGGCGCAGAATCGAGGTCAAAGTAGCGCCCGGACATCTCGCGTTTCCGAGGTGCGTACTCATATGCCAGAGAAGCGCTCCTAAAAGATAGTTAAAAGCTTCTTGATCCCGGTGATGACCAACCATATTGGCGGTATCGGATAGAATTTCGCATTGAGCGGATGCGTCGTGTCCCGAACTTCGACGATCGGAGACTCGTGCGAAGGTGATGCCTCAGCCAGTTTAGTAGTCACGGTCACAAGGGAAAGCAGAATGGCGAACGTCGTCGAGCGGTCCATTGTGCCTACCTAAAAACCTGTCGTCCAAATAATCCGCACTGTCAAATGTGCTCACTTAGTGGCCCACGTTAGTCTTTGTGGTAAAGGAGACACCAAAGAAACAACTAATTTCAAGAGACCTTTGGAGACTACAGTGGCCCGCGCCACTTAAGGGAGCGTTCAGAAAATATGTCCGGCTGATTTTAGTCATTTTTGGACCCGCTCCTCGTTAGCAACAGGCCTCAACACCCCCCCCCCCCCCCCCTCCCCCTTCGGCCCCTGGTCAG
>JNEY01002279.1:0-11738 GCA_020875895.1 Aphelenchus avenae
GGTCCCCCCTTACCCCTCGCGGCCCTTCGGCCCGCAGGGGGGGGGGCTTCCGCCCCCCCCCCCCTAGGTACGCCACTGCCTGTCCATAACGACTGTATAGGAACATCTTTCAATTCATATTGCATGCCCTCCTCCGTGTCGCGCGCGGTGCTCTCCCCGTATGTTTAAACCTTGATGCCTTGAAATATCTGATGGTCTCATAGTTGGACATAATTTTCAAAAAACTGGGTCTTTATCCTGCTGAGCCTTCCCACAAAAGGTAATCCTTTTTAACTGCTAGATAAATGAGGCAATTCTGACCACCTGTCCTTCATAGACTTTTTCAGCTCACGTGAGTCTAAGTAAATCACCAAAGTTTTGGTGTATTTGGGCCACCTCGATTGCACTAGCTCTTTAAGGGCTTCTTCGACGCTGTAAAGCGAAGAGCTTGTCAGAGCCGAAGACGGCTGAGATGGCGAGCGAGCAGGTAAGTTGTCACCAGTAAAGGAAGACGTGAGGCGTGGGATGAACACGCTATGTTGTACATTTGTGTCTGGAATACTTGCCATTCTCTTTTTGCTTTTCGGTTTACGTAGCCTCGCAGCTTTCAAAGTGTATGTTTCAAATTTCTATTAGTTTCTGCCTAGCTCTCTAGTTTCTGCGCGTGCCCCGCCCCGACGCTAACTGTTTCGACACATGCGTTAAGGGTCTTAAGAGGTGTGCTAGGGCTCCTGCTTCATGAGGGCTCGTCGTTCTTACTCTCCGGCGGTCGGCAGGTAATTGTTTACCAATTCGTAGATGTCCCTTCAGGTTCCCTTCCGCAAACCCCTCCTCATTTTCAAGGCGTAGGCCATCCATTATTGTATACGTTCATTTTTAACTTTATAGTGGAAACATGTTCCGATTTCATGCCGTGCATGTTTGTTTTTACCTTATTTTTGAGCGCGTGTCAAGTAAAATGAAATATTGGCGAATATTTCATGATGTCGTTGGGTCTCACTAGGTAGTACAGGTATGTCTAGAGTTGGAGATACATTCATTTGGCGCTTTTTCTGCTGAGCCTTCCCCCATAAGCGTTATTCTTTTACTTCTAGATAAATGAAGGACTTCTGACCACCTAGCCTTGGTAGACGTTTTCAGGTCACGTGAGCCGACGTAAACCGCCTGTTGCTGTGCAACATTTGTTGCATTTATGCAGCCTCGATTGCGCTTGCTCTTTAGGAGTTCGTTCGACACTATAAAGTAAAGAGTGGCCGTGTGGTGCCTGCCGAAGACGGCGAACAGGTAAGTTGCGTCCAGCAAGCGCGGGTGGAGCGGATGCTGGGATGAACGTACTACCATATTTCATCTAATAACTACCCCAGATTCTGACCCTGCTCGTAAAAAACCCTGATTTCGACTTTTGTCCTAAGGCTAGTCCCGTGGTACTCGGGGGGGGGGGGGGCTAGGACCTGGGCATGGTGCTCAGAAAAAGGTCCATCCGTGATATTGGCATAAAAATGGAGCATGGATTAGTTAGGCTATTCTTGCCTGCCCATCCTTGTTGTTTGTTCCTTTAGCCCGGACGAGAGGCCTTTGCTGCACGCTGGTCGAGTCTTTAAAGCGCACAGTTGGTGGGCGCTTGCTTGTCTGTAAAAAAAAACTGCACAGGTGAGTTCCCCGTGTCGGGAGGGACGCCACCTTTGTTGCACGCTAGACGATGTTTTGACTACATCGTCCAGCGTGCCACCACCGTGCCACCAACTACGTGACGGAGTTGGTGGCACTAGGTGGCGGTAGTTCGTACGCAACTACTTTCTCGAAAGTGCACAATGGTTGGGTACTGATTCACATGTTTGGATGCACCTTCCACTGTAGTACAGTGAGTACAGTGACTGTACTCTTTTGACTGCGTTTTCAGCCATAAAAAGCAAAAAAAAAATTTCTTCAGGTATAGCCGAAATTTTGACGTTAATCAAACGATTCTCCGACGAACATGCTAGCTTATTTCCATTTATTTTTGTTGTGTTTGTTGCAGAGTGGGTAACGGCATGCTCTGTCGACATGCTCATCAACTTGTGACGTGCGAGCGCTCACCGACGATGGAGGTGGAACTTCTTGGAGCCGAAAGTGGAGAGTAGCCAGCGACACAGGGGACGAGAAACTAAAGGTACGTCAATCAGTTTAGATTAGGTTCGATGGAATGCGAGGAGCTGAACAGGTCCGCACCGACGCGAAGGTGGAGGTAAGCCGTGTCGTGGACGTAAGCGAAGGGCTTGTTCGAACGATTAGGTTGGCGTTAAACGTGAGCATCGACTTGTGCTAGGTAAAATGGCCCGCTGCTAGGCGACGCCAGAGCAAATCTTCATAATATTTGTCAAATTTTCGCCGAAATTTTGGTGGTGTCGCTTGCGGCGGGCCGTTTTTACGCAAGCGCAAACTGACGCATTCGAGTGCCGTCCGAAGCGTAAAGGCGAGTTGCTCGTCGCCAAGCCGAGTGTAGGGCGTCCACAGTAGTTTCATGTTTGTCGATTTGTTTTTGCGATTTATTTTTTTAACAGTTTAGGCAATTTCTTATTTCCTTTTCATTCTTCAAGCTGCACTAACATTTTGTTAGGAAGTAAAGCGACCGTTGCGCGAAGAGCCACCGCAGGGAAGAGCGCCAGGTAAGTTCCAACACTTTTAGAGCAGAAGCTGCACTGCACGAAGAGCGACGGCCGCGCGGGGGACCAGGTAAGTTCCCAACACTCTTTAGAGCGGAGGCGAAGCATCGGCAGGTCAAAAATGACGCTGTGGGATTTGATCCCGCCGGCCGGCGTCTCTTTAGAAAGGTGTGTTGTTGTTCGGCGAGACGTCGAGAGTAACGGGCCCAGCTCTGACCTCGCGGAAAGAGTGCATTTATTAGATCAAAACCAAGCGGCTTTTTATGTTTTTGTAGACTTAGACGCGTCACCCCTCCGTACCGTACTCCGTACCGTACTGACACACCCGTACCGTACTCCGTACTAGAGATCGGGACCCGTACCGTACTGTGGCCCGTACCTGTACCCGTATAATGCGGGTACGGTGTACGGTACCGGGGGGGGGGGGGTGGGTCCAGTACCGTACGGTGTACGGTACGGCTCTGTTTTTAGCTAAAATACGGCCCGTACCCGTATAAACTAGTACGGGCCGTATATATGGGTACGGTGTACGGTACGGATGGTCAGCCCCGATCTCTACTCCGTATCGTTTTAACCCAAAAATCCTGCCGTACCGTACTCTGTACTGGGCTTAACCCCCATAGCGTACCCCGTACCGTAGAATATGGTACGGCACGTACCGTAGTACGGTCGACTAAGTCAATATTTTTGGATATGTTTTCGCTTTCGAATATTGTACCGTACTTACCCAAGTAGTGGGGCCCTTCCAATTAGTAGCCGCCCTAATAGTAGTGCCCCCTTAAATTCTGAGAAAAAGGTTCGAATATAGGCTCTCAAATGCTTTATTTAGACATGTTATGCGTAGCTATGATGTCTCAACTTACCTACGTCGAAATGATGAATTTTTCAAAAACCGCCGAGCGGAGTGCCAGGTAAGTCCAACACTCTTTAGAGTGGAAGCCGCACCGCATGAAGAGCGACGGCCGCGCGAAGGGCCAGGTAAGTTCCAGGGGTGTGGGGGGAGGGGGTTCGGTACCCGGGGCGTTATCGCCCACTATTGGCTCCATTTCTATTTTAGTCTTAATTTGATCCACGTCAAAGGCATTTATTTTGTAATATTGTGCACCCAGAAGCACGTAAATTGGCATGTTACGTGAGAAAAAAGAGAAGCTTTTGGGAAGTATCTGCCAAACTTTTTGCTCTGGCGGCGCCTCACGGCAAGCAACTTAGCCTAGCACTTTTGCAAAATCGCTCTAAATTAAATAGGGGAGTTTTGCGCATGCCACATGTGCGTGTCTATCATCTCAGGCTGACACTGACACTGAATATAGGCCCCAAGTGGGCCATTTTTGGTAAGCAAGACTGGCGCTGTGAGATGAACCGAACGCGATGTTAAGGTGCCAAGCTTCGCGTTCGTTAAACCCTTGAAAGGTGTTGGTTAATATAGACAGCAGGACAGTGGCCAGTGAAGTCGGAATCCCAGTCTCGAAGCCGGAGATGGAGGTCCCGGTCCCGGCCAAGGAGCTCAAAAAATTTTCCTTAGGCCTGGTAAGCCGCGAGACTCTTTCAGAAAGGAAGGTGCGCTGCGCGGAGAACTACCGCCGCGCGAAGGGCGACCACCGTGCGGAGGCCGACAACGCAACGAATGACGACGCGACGGCTGTCGCCGAAGCTCGAGAAGGCCGAGAAGCGATACCTACGTTTATCTCCCACCCAGCCGCCGTTTGCATTATCCCTTACATCTCATTGATCATCTCCACCTCATTGATCATCTCAAAGAGGCCAATGGGCTTGCATCAGAGACTAGGCTGGGAAGAAAATCATGTTAGCTAACTGTTTGCGTTTTAGGACTCTTCGCGCGCGCGCTCGCGGCGTCGGCGCCGGCCATGTCGTCGTCTACTTCGTGCTCTTCTCTTTCCTCTTTCCACCCTACCCCATCCCCTCCTCCTCCTCTTCTTCCTATCCCCCCTTCTCCATCCCCTCCTCCTCTTTCTTCTATTCCTCTTCCTCCATCTCCTCAACCTCTTTCCTCTATCCTCTATCATCCACCCCCTCTTCCTCACTTTCCTTATCCACCACCTCCTATCAACTCTCAATTTCACCAACTTCTTCTCACTATCAACAATCTTTACAACTACACACTTCACACTCTCCCCCACCTCACTTTTCCTCTTCACCTTCATCACACTCCTCTTAACCTCTTTCTTACTCACCTTAACACTCTCACAAACACTTTTACTTCTCAACTCCACTCCTACCTTCTTTCATTCTATCCTCCTCCTTTTCACCTACCTTCTTTCCAATCTCATTTTCTAATCTTTCACAACATCTACTCAACTCTTAACCTTTTCCACACCATTCCACTTCCAATTCATCCAACTAACTATACTCCCTTCTTACCTTTCCTCTACCAACTTTACTTCCACATTCTCTCCTTCTATCAATACTTCAACATTTCTCACTAACTTCTAACTACCTTCCTTTTCTCCTGTTGCTTTGTTTACTTTTCGACTGACCTCTCTTTTACTATTTTTTGTTTTGTTTTGCGGTTATTTTAGATGCTTGTTCGTTCATAATGATTTCCCGATGAACGCTCGCCATTTTGCAATTTCGCCCGCGCTGCGCTTCTATCGAGTCTGTCCTGTTATAAAGGTATGTCCAGTACTCTCCCTTGAACACGGTAACTTTAGGATAATTTCAGCGCATTCTCGGGCATATTCGAAAACTCGCCGCACGACACGGAGTTGCTCGGCGAGAACGTCAAGTTCAAGTAAGTCAAGGTATTTAGGATCGCGCATTACCAGGTGTTGATGCGCTTAGGGAAAGCATGGACCTCGGCGAGACGGATTGTTCCGCAGCATTAATTCGCCCCCTAAGCAAGCTGCTCGGACGGGAGTACCGTGGCGACGAGAACCACTTCAACTGGGTAAGTCTGTGTCGGTCGCCATAATCCACTGAGTGCTTTCCTAGCCTTGTACTACGTCGCAGCAACAAGCGAGCAGATGCAAGATGCAACAACAGGCGTCAGCAAAGCATCCATGGCGGTAGAAGCGGATTTCTCAACGGTAACAAGTAGGTAAATCGAAGTACCAAGAAGTTCAGTAACGCACAAAATGTACTTCTCTAGACTGACCTGCCGTCCGCCACCTTACTAGCCACGAGCAGCCAGGACTTGCAAGCAGTGGGTATGACGGTTCGCAGCACAACCTGGAAGCCTCAGCGGAAACGCTTCTGCAAAGCACCTGTAAGTCATGGGAATGATCCGCAAACACCTCACCATAGGCTCTTTTGGCTTTTTTGTCAGAACTTAGGGATACGTGTTGTAAAGCAAAAATTAAGACTTGAGAGGACAATCACCATCGCAAATTTCTAGCGACTGGTGTAAAGTCTTTCGTCATCATAACGGCACACTTTTTCTTTATCACCAAAAATTGTAAAGGCGTAAGTTGGGGTAAACCTGGACCTGCCCGCCTTGACTGTACGCACCGGACCATAAAGTCCGGCGTAGTAGAATTAGACTCGATCCCTCCCGCCCTACCGCGTACCGTGCTCCGTACCGTGCTGACAACGCCCGTAACGCATTGCGTACCGCACTGATCACCCCGTATCGTAAAGTACGGTACGTCCTATATAAAAGCCAAACTACGGCTCGTACTAGTGCATTTTATCCAGATAACGACGCCGCCCCGTACTGTGCCAGTACGGTACGGTACGGGAACCGGAACTGGACCTACGCCGTACCGTACTCCGTACCGTAGAATACGGTACGCAGTGTCGGTACGGAATAAAGTACGGGCGTTTAAGTATACGGCGTAGTACGATTCTACGTTGGAATACGATCACTGCCGATCGCTAGTGGACCGCGTGACAAAGGCAAAATGTTCTTCGTTTAGCCGCACTGCTCCCGGAATGCCATCGAAGTGGTCGAAGCACTGAACGGACAATGACCAGAAGGCGCTTTGGCGTTCGAAATCGTCATGCTGGCCAATAAGCGGTACGTTAGCCCGTTTAATCGAAGCCCGTTTTCATGCACTTTGGTGGTATTGTATGCAGGTTCGAAGAGCAGCAAGTCCTCGTCCAAAGGCTCCTACGGACAGACCTACGTCGACTTCGATCATCTTCTCTTGCGCAAAGTCGCCATCAAATTNCTGTTGTCACTTTAATAAAGTTGATTAATTTGACGACTTTAGCTGCGACTCCGAATATTTTTAGGTAACAGCGCTAGCTTCCCCACCCGAAGGTGGTACCCATTTGACCGTACCGTATTAGGGCTGTCGGTCGTTTACACGGCAATGACCAAATTTCAGCTGGAAATGTGGCATTTTTCAGTGAAAATTTGCTCTGGGGGCGCCTAGCGGCGGGCCATTTGATCGTTGTGAGCAGCATCAGTTTTTAGTGCGCCGCACATACAATGTGCCGATTTTCAACTGGTCACGTGGTCCACCATCACCAAGCTTCGGCGCGGTCCAACGCATTCTTGCGAGGTTTTTGCACCTTACGCTTAACGCTTATTTTCCCCCCAAGGGGGGACGGGCCGACCCGGAGGTAGGTGCAATACCGGGCCGACCCGCGGCTGGGGAGGAGCAAGCCCCTGCACCCTGCCAGGTCCCAAAAATTCGGATCATCTCAAAGAGGCTAATAGGCTGCGGAATACGCGACCTTTGAACCAAAAGCCGAAAGGCCAGAAGCGGTAAATTTGCTTTCGGAACCGGAGCGGACGCGTGGGTTACCGGCCGGACAGGGCGCCGGATGGGTGCGTCCACTTTTTGACGTGCGCCGTCCCAGCGACCTCATAAACGCTCGCAAACCTTTCGCTGCTCTCTCTCTCTGCATGCGATAGCGCAACACACTTAAAATGTGCAAAAGTATGTGAGAGAGCGTGCGCCAGGCAACGCCGCTTTCGTCGCCGCCGGTGCGCGCTGAAGGAAGCGCGCTCTTTCTAGAGCTTCGCAGCGAACAAACAACGGCGGTTTGCGTTGAGGTTGGGCCATCCTTTCCCTGCCAGGTGGTCATCTCCAAGAGTTCGTCTTCGAACTGTTGACAAGCCTGGCTTTAGTCGCTAAAGTTTAGTGTGCATGTGATGTCAACTCTTGCCTACCTACCGCCCTGTCTGCTTTGCTGTTTGCCAATGAAACGTCATAGCCCTAGCCCGGAAAGCCTGTTCGATAGGAATACAGTTCCAAATAGGGTCAAACGAAAGGTTTATGAAAGGTCTACGCTGACGTATCGATTTCACTTCGGCTTTCAAAACATCAGCACAAGGACAGCTTGAACTGTCAGTAGAGGAATATAAAAAGTCGTTTCCTTCAGAACTCACTCATAGAGCCTTCTCACAGATCGCGTGGTGACTCAAGTCGCAATACCAGTTGAACCACTTGCCCTCGCTAGCCGTCCGAGTGCCTCGCATAGGCGCACCGGTCGGCGGCAGGCAGATAGGTGTTGGGATAACCGTCCATCCAGTTGGTCTCACGGTCGACTACTGTGCCGTTGAGCCAGCGCCAGGTGGCCGAGGCCGGATGATACCGCAAGCCGATCGGGTACCCGCCACCGGGCAGTCCGGCCAAGACGCCTAACACCCTTGGTCCATAAAATAAAAGTAAAATGTGCTCAGTGTACCTTTAAAGTTTCCAGGGCCTGCTAAGTCTCCTCCTTCTTCCCTGCAAATGTCACGGCATACTTCAAAGCGGGCTTCTTCGGTTCCTACTTGTGTTTTCACAACCTGCAAGCAGTCGCTACGTTGCTTCTGGTACTAATCAGGGTCATACAGAATACGATTTACCTACCTTGAAGCATTTGTTAGTCGACTTGTCGGCGGTCCACCCGGCCCCGCATCCCTCGGGACCTGCTAAAGCTGAAGCCGTCGGCTCGGCAGTCATAGAAATAAGCGCGAGTATCGTAGATAGGAGATGCATGTCGTTACGAAGGCACGCTAGGCCTATTGGCAAGGATTAGGATGAATTACACGATGCAGATTCTGCTTAAATAGGGGTAATTAGTGGGTTGTCAACGTCCAGTAGGCGTGCAGTCGACTGTAGCAACGCACTGTCCCTTCGTCATAATCGGGCACATCAGCACAGTGAACAAGCTGTGTTAAACTGTGATCATATCATGGAGTCGTGCATGATTTAGTATACTGTTTGTCTTCGGGCATGTATTCATCACCAATAGATGTCAGTGCAAAGTTCTAGTGTGAACCAGTGGCGTACCTAGGATCCGGTCAGGGGAGGGGCGCCATGGTAAGGGGGGATCCCTTACCTAGTTTTTCGGCGTCGGCCGACTGCCAAGAGATTTTTGGCCGACGCCAAAAAATGCCTTGGTCCCCCCTTTGGTACTTTTTCAACATGCCGGATTTTGCCCTTTCAATGGCCTTAAAGTGTTGTTTTGAGCGTAGTTCAGCCAAAAAATGCCCGCCGGAGGCGCCGCCAGAACAATTCCTGTGCTGCTGGGGCGAACGAGTTCATAAATTGGCTAGGTCATTCTAAAATCAGCCCGCCGCAGGCGCCGCCGGAGCAAATTTTAGGCTTACAAGGCAATTAGGTATTCGTTGAAAATATGGCCGAAATCGTCAGAATATCCGTGAATTTTGAAAATGAAAGATCTGCCTTGTACCCCCCAACCCCTCGCGGGCCGAAGGCCCGCGAGGGGGGGGGGGAGCCCCCCGCGCCACCCCCCTAGGTACGCCACTGGTGTGAACCCACGAGAATCGACAGTGATGACTTGCGAGTAGGACGCGCTTTCGTTGCGTAGGACGCATCAGCGAGCTGGCGTTGTCAGACCATCTGCCGATCCAAGAGAACTAGCTTCCTACACACCTCCTTCTGCTTGTGCAGCTAAAGTTTAGAGCGTTTTCACTAACTTCGCCGCGCACTGAACACATGATTCGCATCATATGTATCGCATCGCATGATTAGCATTGGAGCCGTATCAGTCCGCGGTGACATGAACCTTGTTTTGCATCAGCTCTTACGCACGCCTGCCTTCGCTACAAGTCGAGTAGGAATGTGCGAAACTCTTTAGCCGCACGACCATGTAGGGCAAGAAGATTCTGTCCACGACAGCTAAAGCATCCGACTAGTCTTCCGGCGTTCATGCCGCGGTAGCAGGACGCGCTTGCACATACAGACGAAGCCTTCAATGAAGTAGATGCTGAGCTAAATAATGACATCTCTTGTCAAATGTGCATAACAGTGGGTACGTATGTACGCCTTCACCGAGAAATCGACCGTTTATTCGACTGCTCTTTCCTTCAAAGTTGCTTTAACTGTCTCGTACGATGCCCCGAACGGTCCATCGGTACTATGACTACCTTTTGGATGCAAATGTTACCGTTTTCCGCAGAAACGGCGTCCTGTTCAAGCAATCACGAAGCTATGACAACGGATTAACCGAGGTGAGCAAGAATGTTTGTGCCTTGCTGTTTTGCGGATGCTTGCTTTGTGTCCTTTTTAATTTATAAGTTCGCTTTCCTATTCGGTACGAAATTCAGGCCTTTTTTGAGCCGAAGACAAGGTATAAAATTTTCGAGTTCACTTGACCGAGACTCGTGGCCGAGACGTCGGTTAGGAGACAGAGGTTCCCAAAACCCTTGACGCAATTACTTGTATCCGCTTGGCTTCCGTACTTTTCGCTAGCGGCGCTCGACGCGCAAGGCGCGGTCCAGCCGCTTGTTTCTACTAGAGCAGTATGTTAATCATGCATTCTAGGACCTGCTCTAGGAGGCCGGTTTTCTACGTTGTATGTACCGGTACTAAGACGATGACCTCATCAGTTCCGTCGCTTTCGACCAGACTTGGACAAACTGGACGCTGTCCTTCCGCCCTTTATTTATCTTCTTAATTGATTTGTTGCCGGAAAACAACACTTCTTGAGTAGGTTCGAGTATGTTCTCGCCCATCACTGCTTTACAATACCGGGCAGGCATGCGTACGCGTGCACGCTGAGCATGCTCTCTGCAGGACTAAAAATGTCATCCAGAGCAGAACATGCTAGACTTACACCCTAGACTTGGCGCAACCCTGCTTCGTACCAAACACCGTTCCGTACTGGCCCTCCCGTACCAAACTCTGTTCCAGAGACATCGGCACGGGCGGCAACGGAACGGCGAGAAAATTCGTTCGTAGGTAAATGATACGGTCAAAGCACGTTTGAACAAAAAATATCATTAGTCCCGGAATAAGGGCTACTCGACACTCGACTTGGCTACATATTTGTCTTTAATGCAAAACTTCTTTGTATAGCTCAGTATGTAATCGTACGTTGTCGACGACATGAATGTGCGTTATTCGTTGTCCTCCTCTTCGCTACTTGCCGATGGGCATGACGAACCATCGGACGACTGCGGCGACACTGAAGCTCCCACTTCCACCCAGAGCATCACTTTCCTCCGGTGTCCGCAACAGGCCCGTCTTTTCAGGGTTCGTTGTTCGAATTCGATTGTGCCCCGACGCAACCAGTAGTGCTTGTGCTCAACGTCCGCTAGCAGCGTGAACGTCTCGAAGGACGCACGACTCTCCAGGTGGTAGACGTTCCATGCGTAGCACTCATTGAGAGGCCACTCAGCACGAGCCAGGTCTATCTCCTTGTAGGTGGGTTGCAGCTGCGAAGCGAGCAGCTGCGGCGACGCATTGCGCGTGATAAGCCGAAGCTCCTTCGGGAAGCCGACATTTGGCTCTCGGAGAAGACGCTAGAAGAGAATTGATTCACATATTATATTTGGTGCACGACCGGACTTACCTCCGCCAGGTCACCAACAACTTGACCGATATCCTTGGGCTTGAATCCGTTAGTATCGTAGTAGATGGTCAGTTTGTCACAGTTTGGCAGGTGGAACACGTCGTCAAACCAGAAAACTTTGTGCTTCGTAATGCAGGGCTGAATTGCAGTCCGGTAAAAAGCTATGAGATGCCATTGGACGTACAGAAGGCACGACGACACGTGCTGCTAGGCGCTTTTGCGAATTCTGTTCTGGTTTTGATGTCTGAAAGAAAGGGTGCATTGGAGAATGTCCAGTGTTGGCAATTCTTGACAAGGCCTTACCAGCACAAACTCCAGCGCTCTCGCCGCTTGAATGGCGACGGCATTAAAGAAGCTGCGCTCTCTGCAGAATCGCTTAAATGTCTCCATTTCAAATCGAAAGAA
>JNEY01002281.1:0-12583 GCA_020875895.1 Aphelenchus avenae
AACTAATCGGTATGGCGGGGCTAGCAGGTAACTACGCCTCGTGGGGCACGACTGAGTGTCCGTCAAATTCGGGTCGCATGCAGTACTTTCTGCTATCGGCTCCCTCGGTCAAAATGAGTTGCTTAATGGACGGTAATTTTCGGGCGAGACGCTTGTCCTAAGGCAAACGGAAGGGCTCTTAAAAAC
The DNA here is from genome assembly GCA_020875895.1 of Aphelenchus avenae. Classification (NCBI taxonomy): domain Eukaryota; kingdom Metazoa; phylum Nematoda; class Chromadorea; order Rhabditida; family Aphelenchidae; genus Aphelenchus; species Aphelenchus avenae. The sequence goes on from JNEY01002281.1 coordinate 187, forward strand.
CCACGTTGACAGAGCGCGTTTGAATGAGTACGCCTGAAGCAACGCAGCATAGGCCTTGCCCGATGGCTAATCCAACATTATGTGCACTGAACGAGTAACGTCGTGTCTACCTCCATGAACTTTACATGAATGAACAACTAAACGGAAAATCGTATACCGTATTTTTTCGAATAGAGCCCCAGGGGCTGTATTTTTCGTAAGGTCAGTGAGAGGGGGTCTCTATTCGAGGTGGGGCTCTATTTAAGGCTGGGGCTCTAATTTCGGATGCCAGCCGCAAGAGCAGACGTTGGGGAAACTAACCTGGCAATAACAAAAAATCGACCGAATTTTAGGCATTTTCGTTTAAAAAACGATAAAAAAGTCAAGGTACCGGCTTGATGTAGTGTACGAGCACTATTAACGCATAGTGGCTGTATTCTTTTTTTCAAGGTAGCTTCCCGTGAAAGTTACGTCTCAGCTCTTAGGATCACATGGTAGCGATGAGACTCGTTTCGAGGTGGGGCTCTATTTAAGGCTGGGGCTGTATTTTTCGCAATTGCTGGGAGAGGGGGCTTTATTCGAGGTGGGGCTCTATTCAAGGTGGGGCTCTAATCGAAAAAAACACGGTAATAAAGCCGAATGTAGGCTTTGAATGAAACGATGCCTCCTTTTTGTTGCGGAATAAGGTGAAGCACGATGAATCGGTTCGAAGGTCCCTTTAAAAGTCTCCCACAAACTAAACTCTAGTACCTTATACAAAGATGTTCGGATTCGACGACGTCCCTCTTTACGCAGTACCGTGGTCTTCGTTCGACTACACACCTTGCGGCAAGGATTCTCCGCCTAGCTCAGTTCGACGGTGAACGACGACGGCTCTATCGGACATAATAGCACCGGTCTTCAACACGTATGATCCTACTCACCTTTTAAGACGTCGCATGCGCACAAAATAATCCTTGTAGGCGTCTTCACTGAGTCGTGCACATGTTCGCATGGTCTAGACAGGCGGTTTGAAGTCTTGCCCGACAGTATCACCGCCTAATATTTCTAAGACGGGAAACTACGGAAAGGTGGCATGTATTGCGGTTCGCCCACCAGGAAAGGAAACGGCTAAAGGACGTGCCAATAGCCAATAGTGCCATCAAAGGCTTTCAATAGAATCTACCACAGTGCGGGAGTGCGACGCTAAGCATCTTGTCTGTGAGGTCCAAATAGTGGCCATAGCGTCTGAGGACCACTAAATTTCCAGAACAGAACCGACTAACAGTTATATTCAGTCAAATCCTGTCGGAAAGGATGATAAATAAAGGGTACTTTCCTCATCCAGGGTTAAGGTTCTTTTTCTAGACACAAGGAATTGTTGGTATCGATACTTAAAGCTGGACAAACAGTGGCCCTTTCAATAATTGTCGGGCTGACATATAACAAAATTTTTTTGAAATGACCCGGAATACACTATCTTTCTGGAAAGATCACCATAATAGTTTGCCTAGTCAGAGATCATGTCAGAGACGCATTCAGACGGGAATAGGTTGTTTGTCAAATACATAGTATTTCGGCCAGTTTGGCTTTTTAAAGCGCTTTATTTGCATGTAGCGAAAACGCATAGACATTGAGCGGATGGGCATAAAAAGAATCGTAATGGTAGAAGAAACAACAAGAGTCGTACCAATCAAAATATCAAAAACATATGGTTAAGACGGAGAAGATCGTGCAGTTAGGCTTACACGATAGTATTTTAGATGCGAACACGTCAGATCAAATTGTTTCGGAAGTAAGCGAAAGAAGCGTTCGGAAGCGCCTCACCTTTTAGTATGCGAAGGTATACGGTATCGAAGTAGTCATAGGCTTTCCGTCCAACACATGCGGTAAGCCACTCGCCAGTGACGGCGTTCCGGAACCGGTAGACGTCCCAGCGGAAGCACTGCATTGTTCCTTGGTCCGAAGGAAGCTTCAACCCAGATACGGACAAATTTTTGTTATTGAAGCCGTATGTAATGCGTCCCGGCCGCATTGTCCTGAGCGCAAAGTGTTCGACGGTTGCCGTGATTTCACCACGCTCAAATTTCTGAAAATTGTGCTTTTGACAATGTGGACGAATCTCTGAACGTTCTGGATTTACTAGCTTTCATTAAATTTGGGCTCTTTTAGCTTTATGAGTGACCATTACCGCTCTTACCACGCAAACTGTGACGAGCCTATGCGCGATCGACTTCAGGTGACGGTCGATTCTGTGCGCAACCAAATGGTGAGCGCAATAGTCGATTTCGTAGTAGCAACACTCGGATAACTGGGTGATTCCTGCAGTCCAAAGCGGGCAGAGGCCTCTCGCTTTGTGTTGTCGGCCAACGGCATCCACTAAAAAGTTGTGTTTTTTGTGCAGTCCTGAGTAGGGATTTACAACTAGAGGTGAGGTTCGGGATCACGGCAGGGGGAAATTTTTTTGAGCACCAGTACCAGTACTAGGGAAATTTCCAAAAACCGGAACCGGTACTGGTATCCCTCAGCCCTGTTCCGGATGATCCCGTTTACCACATTTACTTGTCCCTTCGAGGGAGCGAGGGCGCATCAAAGCTAGAAATCGGCTTTGGTATCCCTGGCGTACCCCGTACGGAGGTGTGTGAGCGCGACAGGTTTCAATGCTTAAACGAGCCTACCAATTCAAGCTTCAACTCCTTCAGTTTCTGGATGCTCGCCAAGCGGAAGAAGTTGGTCGTCTTAATGAGTCCCACAAAGCGGTCCTCGGCTGGACAGAGGTCGAGAAGTTCAATACTCATTGCGCGAAGAATCGTATCCATCGAGCGGTAGTCGGCCAGTTGATCGTCTCCAGCGAAGAGCCGCAAATACCCCACCGAAAAGTTGCTGTTGCGACGTCGGCCAGCATTCGGATGGCAAAGCGGTACTCGCCACAAAGAATTTTGTGAACGGCGGCCGTCGTCGAATAGAGATTGATAACTCTGTCGTTTGGCATTAGAACACGTGCCACGTGGACATTGCTGAGATGATGACGGATTATCGCCGAGTCCGTCGCCGCGGTACTCGAAGGCATCTTGAACCGACGCTCATCGTCATAGGGCAGGTCGCGTTGCAAGTGAGTGAGTGTAAACCAGTATAAGCCAGTCCAAAATGGCCGCCACGCGCCTTGCTAAATAGGCCCTGCTAAAGTATAGACGAGCACCAAGCTAAGACAAGCTTGACTGGCAAGAAATTGACATAGAATTTTTCGATGAAACGTAAGCCCTATATTTCAGTGTAGCCGGGGCATCGATTCTGATAGGGAGAGATCCTGGGTGGAACGAGGACACTCATCTACCCGAATGTTTTGGCCCCAGGGGCTCAAAGTTACAAACCGCTTGTGTTTCTTGTCTTAGAACGTGTCAAGAACGTTTCGCATTGGTGGGGGATGCGAATGTCACCGCAACCAAACTTTCTTACGTACGTAAGTTTCACGCTCGAGTTCGCATATCAAATGGTGAACTGGAAGGTGATGCGCAAGGCTACACATAATTTCGTACAAACTGCGATTTGCGACGAGAGAGGTGCCGGCATGCACGCGGTTGAGGAAACCGTAGACATCCGAGGTGAGCTCGGGGAGACGCACTATCGCTGTGCTAAAAGGAGCATAGGTTTATTGTTGTAACCCGTGGCCGTTCTCTGGGCACGTTCTATGGCGGCTACGACCTAGCGACCACCGCGAGCACGCCATCCGCCGCAGCGCTTCACGTGACTGCGGCCACTCCCTTCTCAAGCTCTTCGATAAGCACGCTACACCGACGCGGTTCGCCTAACCTCGGTTCGCGACTTCACTTCATACGGCGACACAGCGAACGTCGGGGGTCGACGGCCTGCGGGTCCGTCCGACCCCCTCTGCCAACGATCTCTTCCACCGAGCTCTCGCCACTACAGCTTCGCCGTTCCATCGCCTACGTTCGCGCTCTTGCCAAGCCCGCCGTCCACCATCCATGCCAAGTCCAAGTCCGCCGGTTTCAGTAGATCCATTCTATAATGTCTGATTGCCACTGCGTGCATGTCTGAAGGCCGATAGCACCAATAGAACCGTTTCCATTCGAGACCATTACCATAGGAACCAGCCGGTTCATCTTGGAGGTTCATACCTCGACGAACAACGGTCACAGGTAAGTCCAACTCTCGCTACCGCTACGAGTTTCTCTGGTAATTCTAACCGAGCTGGTCTGCTAGAAGTGATTTTGGTCCCTTTGGCTCACAAAAATTCTGAGCGGTATCCCCGACACGGGGCACATCCTTCGTGTTATCCGTGGACTCAGATGAGCCAAAGGAGGGCGAAGGTGAAATCGCATCCAGCAGCACGCCTTTAGATTTGAGCTACAAGGCTTAACGTTTAACAACCATTTGCAGGACACTTTAGATATCATACTGGTCGAGAAAAGGAGCATTTGACGGAGCTACCGAGTTATTCATAAAACAGGTGGCCTTTCGATCCAAAACAAATCAACGTTCGGAACTAAAAGAGGGGTTTATAACGAAAGCGCGGTCTTAAAATACTTTCTTCGCAGTGGTAGGTTATGATGTTCTTAGCCTACGTTTAGCGCCTGTTTCGGCCTATTCGCTCCATGTTTCGTCAAAATTCAAACCAAATTCTTACCTTATCCCGAGTCGTGACCCCCCCCCCCCNAAGGCTTTCAATAGAATCTACCACAGTGCGGGAGTGCGACGCTAAGCATCTTGTCTGTGAGGTCCAAATAGTGGCCATAGCGTCTGAGGACCACTAAATTTCCAGAACAGAACCGACTAACAGTTATATTCAGTCAAATCCTGTCGGAAAGGATGATAAATAAAGGGTACTTTCCTCATCCAGGGTTAAGGTTCTTTTTCTAGACACAAGGAATTGTTGGTATCGATACTTAAAGCTGGACAAACAGTGGCCCTTTCAATAATTGTCGGGCTGACATATAACAAAATTTTTTTGAAATGACCCGGAATACACTATCTTTCTGGAAAGATCACCATAATAGTTTGCCTAGTCAGAGATCATGTCAGAGACGCATTCAGACGGGAATAGGTTGTTTGTCAAATACATAGTATTTCGGCCAGTTTGGCTTTTTAAAGCGCTTTATTTGCATGTAGCGAAAACGCATAGACATTGAGCGGATGGGCATAAAAAGAATCGTAATGGTAGAAGAAACAACAAGAGTCGTACCAATCAAAATATCAAAAACATATGGTTAAGACGGAGAAGATCGTGCAGTTAGGCTTACACGATAGTATTTTAGATGCGAACACGTCAGATCAAATTGTTTCGGAAGTAAGCGAAAGAAGCGTTCGGAAGCGCCTCACCTTTTAGTATGCGAAGGTATACGGTATCGAAGTAGTCATAGGCTTTCCGTCCAACACATGCGGTAAGCCACTCGCCAGTGACGGCGTTCCGGAACCGGTAGACGTCCCAGCGGAAGCACTGCATTGTTCCTTGGTCCGAAGGAAGCTTCAACCCAGATACGGACAAATTTTTGTTATTGAAGCCGTATGTAATGCGTCCCGGCCGCATTGTCCTGAGCGCAAAGTGTTCGACGGTTGCCGTGATTTCACCACGCTCAAATTTCTGAAAATTGTGCTTTTGACAATGTGGACGAATCTCTGAACGTTCTGGATTTACTAGCTTTCATTAAATTTGGGCTCTTTTAGCTTTATGAGTGACCATTACCGCTCTTACCTCGCAAATTGTGACGAGCCTATGCGCGATCGACTTCAGGTGACGGTCGATTCTGTGCGCAACCAAATGGTGAGCGCAATAGTCGATTTCGTAGTAGCAACACTCGGATAACTGGGTGATTCCTGCAGTCCAAAGCGGGCAGAGGCCTCTCGCTTTGTGTTGTCGGCCAACGGCATCCACTAAAAAGTTGTGTTTTTTGTGCAGTCCTGAGTAGGGATTTACAACTAGAGGTGAGGTTCGGGATCACGGCAGGGGGAAATTTTTTTGAGCACCAGTACCAGTACTAGGGAAATTTCCAAAAACCGGAACCGGTACTGGTATCCCTCAGCCCTGTTCCGGATGATCCCGTTTACCACATTTACTTGTCCCTTCGAGGGAGCGAGGGCGCATCAAAGCTAGAAATCGGCTTTGGTATCCCTGGCGTACCCCGTACGGAGGTGTGTGAGCGCGACAGGTTTCAATGCTTAAACGAGCCTACCAATTCAAGCTTCAACTCCTTCAGTTTCTGGATGCTCGCCAAGCGGAAGAAGTTGGTCGTCTTAATGAGTCCCACAAAGCGGTCCTCGGCTGGACAGAGGTCGAGAAGTTCAATACTCATTGCGCGAAGAATCGTATCCATCGAGCGGTAGTCGGCCAGTTGATCGTCTCCAGCGAAGAGCCGCAAATACCCCACCGAAAAGTTGCTGTTGCGACGTCGGCCAGCATTCGGATGGCAAAGCGGTACTCGCCACAAAGAATTTTGTGAACGGCGGCCGTCGTCGAATAGAGATTGATAACTCTGTCGTTTGGCATTAGAACACGTGCCACGTGGACATTGCTGAGATGATGACGGATTATCGCCGAGTCCGTCGCCGCGGTACTCGAAGGCATCTTGAACCGACGCTCATCGTCATAGGGCAGGTCGCGTTGCAAGTGAGTGAGTGTAAACCAGTATAAGCCAGTCCAAAATGGCCGCCACGCGCCTTGCTAAATAGGCCCTGCTAAAGTATAGACGAGCACCAAGCTAAGACAAGCTTGACTGGCAAGAAATTGACATAGAATTTTTCGATGAAACGTAAGCCCTATATTTCAGTGTAGCCGGGGCATCGATTCTGATAGGGAGAGATCCTGGGTGGAACGAGGACACTCATCTACCCGAATGTTTTGGCCCCAGGGGCTCAAAGTTACAAACCGCTTGTGTTTCTTGTCTTAGAACGTGTCAAGAACGTTTCGCATTGGTGGGGGATGCGAATGTCACCGCAACCAAACTTTCTTACGTACGTAAGTTTCACGCTCGAGTTCGCATATCAAATGGTGAACTGGAAGGTGATGCGCAAGGCTACACATAATTTCGTACAAACTGCGATTTGCGACGAGAGAGGTGCCGGCATGCACGCGGTTGAGGAAACCGTAGACATCCGAGGTGAGCTCGGGGAGACGCACTATCGCTGTGCTAAAAGGAGCATAGGTTTATTGTTGTAACCCGTGGCCGTTCTCTGGGCACGTTCTATGGCGGCTACGACCTAGCGACCACCGCGAGCACGCCATCCGCCGCAGCGCTTCACGTGACTGCGGCCACTCCCTTCTCAAGCTCTTCGATAAGCACGCTACACCGACGCGGTTCGCCTAACCTCGGTTCGCGACTTCACTTCATACGGCGACACAGCGAACGTCGGGGGTCGACGGCCTGCGGGTCCGTCCGACCCCCTCTGCCAACGATCTCTTCCACCGAGCTCTCGCCACTACAGCTTCGCCGTTCCATCGCCTACGTTCGCGCTCTTGCCAAGCCCGCCGTCCACCATCCATGCCAAGTCCAAGTCCGCCGGTTTCGCTAGATCCATTCTATAATGTCTGATTGCCACTGCGTGCATGTCTGAAGGCCGATAGCACCAATAGAACCGTTTCCATTCGAGACCATTACCATAGGAACCAGCCGGTTCATTGTTAACGACAGAACTTCCTACGGCGATCGAGCCTCCTCTCGCTTTACTCTAGACACACTCTGCGCGATGCAGGCTACGTCCTCCACGCGGAATGCAACCTTTTCAAGCCACGATTTTCTAGGAAGTGACTAGTTAGCCGATATTTCAAAAGTGTAACCCTCACGTTTGTACCGAAGCAGCGTTAGGAACTGGCATATGATCGATTTCCCTCAAGTCCTCTGTGAGACGAAAATGGAGTTCTACGGTCAGCACCATTGTAGTGTTTTCCGAGCGGACGTGGAACTTCTCCACGACCATTGGTACGGCTCCATCATCAGGATCGGAGCTCTCGCTTGAATGAACACGTTTTTCACACCGATTTACTAAAAGCGAGACTTTGAAAACGTTGTTCTTTGTATCCCTCGGCGCTCTTCAGCTGCCAGCCGGATGGTTGTGCATGTGCAGCACGGCAGGTAGCCAGAATACACATCTGGCCATAAGTCTGTTGCGCATCCACGTGGCCACATTCGAGGAACATTGGCCGTAGCATCGAGAAACAACGGTTCATCTTGCAGGCGTTGAAATGCCTGAAAACCCGCCTAACCGTTTATTTGCATCAAGAGAGCGTCTTTCCAGCATCTTCCTAGCGCTTGGCGAAATAAAATGACGCAGTTAGCCTGCCGGAGGCGATACTAGTGATTCCTGGCCTCAGAAATTTCCACTGGAAAAATCTACCAGTCGTACCCGACAACTGATAAAAATTTTGTTCAAGGAGCGTCCAGAAATTCCAGTAACAAAGGGAGGGGGGAGTTTTGGAAGGGTGTGATCAGGGCGTAACAGGCCCGCTTACGGCGGGCCGTGTATTGGATGATTTTGTTTGTACTTTGGCCGTGAAGAAAGTTGCCGCCATTGCGTCGTATCAAAGAATTGCGTCATGCATCATAGCGCTACCCCAGGTATTGTAGCTGTGTTGCATGCGCTACCGCACGAGTGGTACATGCATCGTAGCGATGCTGCACGTAGGATAGAGATACTACATGGGTCATAGCGGTACCGCATGCACGGTATACAATGGCTTTACAAAAGAGTATATACATGCATGCGCAAGCGAATTTACACTAAGATCAAACAAAACATGCTTCGTAAGCTCCCTTTCAAATGTCCAGCGTTCACCGCAAATAGAAAAAAGGATGCGGCCCGTAACGTTGTACGGTTGCGACGATCACTAGATGACCAGAAACTACACCTTCCCGTACGCCTTGATTCAGGCCTATGAGCGAAGCTCCGGCTGTGGACTTAGACAGGACAGATCACAAACGGATTTATAATCAACGGGCAAATAATTCCGCCGTTACCGCCCAAAGCGGCGCCTTGTTACCTACTAGTCTTAAATGCGTACCTCAACGAGCTTCGCACCAAGAAGACGAGGACATTCCTTGAAGATGAGTGGCTTTCCATGCGCAAAGATTGCGTTTGCATCGTAGTCCTGCAAAGTCAGAGCAAATTCGGCGGAGCGCAGATAGTTCATTGGCGGTGCGGGATCGATGACGAAGTACAGGAGATGAACCACGCTCCAACGTCGGTTCACATCGCCAGCCGGATCAGCTCCCGAACCATCAGCATAGGAAGCGTCAAGGCCCTTTGTCACGCGATAAATAGCGGACCCGCTGAGTTCGGCCGACATGGATGCCCTGCTGAACGACGTTTGTAGGCAATGACGAATAAAGACATCGTAAACAACGCGGCTTTCTTACAAGGTATAATACCGTTGCCAAACAGGGTACGGCTAAAGCAAGAAAAAACTGCACGGGGCGCGTGCAGTTGTTTCTGCTCTCGGCTCCCACGGTCAGTGATGAATTGCTAATGGTCGGTAATTTTTGGGCGACACGACCGTATGCCTAAGGCAAACGGAGGAACTCTTAAATACCCACTTGAAAGGCCGAGTTTGAATGAGTACGCCTGAAGCAACGATTAATAGCCTTACCCGATGTCTAGTCCAACATGAATTTTGTGCACTGAACGGGTCACGTAGTTTTCTGCGTCCATGAACATTAGCGGGATGAACAAATGGACGGAAAACCGTATAATAAGGCCGAAGGTAGCTTAGAAAGAAACGATCTCTTGCTTTTCATTGCGATTAAAGTGAAACGCTGAATCGGTTCGAAGGCCGCTTTAGATGTCTCCCACAGACTGAGCTCTAGTACCTAAATGCAATCCAAAGATGTTTGGGTTCGAGAAAGTCGCCCATTACGCCGTGCCGTGGTCTTCGTTTCGACTAGACATCTTGCGTCAAGGACTCTCCACCTAGCTCAGTCCGACGACGAGTTACGACGTCTCTATCGGAATTGGATCGATCTTAACATCGAAGATGCATGAAATAATCCTAGTAGGCGTCTTCAGTGAGTCACGACTATTGGCATATGGTCTGTGCAATAAATAAATGATGAATGATGAATGATGGTGATGAATAAGGTAGTTTGAAGTTTGTAGTGAGTAACACTGAGCTTCCGCCAGATGGTCGCAACCGAGCTCTGGTTTCTGGTATTAGGCCATATCCGTCCGTAACTCACAGTTGTCAATCAGGTATACAGGATGCGCAATCGGGCACAGCCAAAAATACCGCAGAATCTCTTTTCCTGGATCGCAGCATTGTTTTGTACCTCCAAGGCTTCGTGCACTGTGCTGAACGCGTCGCATAGTATAGTTGCCGACACATCGTAAAAACTGGTACCGTTACCGTCTCGGTCCTTTTTTTTGAACCGAGACGCTCAATCGGTTGTACGTTTTTGAGCCAGCTAAGTAAGCGCTCGCAGTCATGCAAACGACATTGCAGTTAGAGGTAGGCACCCGTGCCGTGAAAACGGCCGTTCCAGTGACCCATGGCTTGTTTCATACCACGGGACGGGGGTCACGACACGTGTAGTCTCACGGCACGGCACCAAACTTTGCCGTTTTCCGTGCCGTGTCGGTCCGTTTTTAGGCCGTTTTAGTGCAACGGCTTGAAAATTCCCAAAACACGGGCCGGCAGTAATTTTCTCAGCACGGGCCGATTCACGGCACGGGATGGTCCAGCACGCTGACGACACGGGAGGGGGCCCGCCCATCTCTAACAGTGCTTACATGTCACGTATCGTAATAAAGGGCTTGTCCTAAGCACTCGCAATATTGTTTCAATTTCCAAGCACCTACGAGAAGTCTTCCATCGGACCAGTTCACACAGTCAAACGCAAATGTCATTATTCCCGCGGTTTTTTTCATGGTAAGTGGAGATAACAGCATGGAGCTTGCTAATGGCTTTATTATGCTCTGAAAGTTATGCCAGGCGGTCAAGCAAATTGATAAAAAAATTATCATGGATTGGTATGTCTTCTGTCTTTGCGAACGGTGAATAGGGTCGCTGAAGTAGCCTCAAGTTGCCGAGTGCGCCGGTGGTCTTCCTGCTCAGAACTGGAGCAAGTGCGTTCAGTATCGCACGTCGATAAGGCGCGACGAAGTAACAAATGCCAACGAATTCAATGGCTCCATGAAGACTGACGGCTGTCGCCAGCAACGTCGTCACGGCGCCGCTGTGCGGCACGTGAAGAGCGAGGATGGTCAACGCGATAACAGCCGGTAAAAACAACAGGAGAACCGCGGCGATAAGTTGGAACGTGATTGTTCGAAAAAGCATCATCTAAAGTCCAACAAAATGTGCACTATACATGCCTCCAGGCATTCTTTTGCCGGAATCGGAGTAGGTATATCATCGGTTTCGGAACGAGAACTGACCTGTAAGCGATAGTTGCTTTTGCTCTGAGTCTCTGCGAACCGTGGATTACGCAGTCGGAATAGAAAAATCATATAAAGGCCAAACAGCAATACAGCACAGCCAAGCATATTCGTTACTATAAAGTAGAGGAAACATTCAGCGAGGACGGTCCTCTCGTAGACAAAAAACCCGTTGATGTTGGTAAGCGGGGGCAGAGACGTAGAGTAACTGATTGCATATCGTCGCATAGCCTCGTCGGATTCAAACCTGACCCACCAAAGCTGCGTAGAACCAAAAATACTGCCGACGACAATGACAGCATAAACTGCAGAAATCTTGTGCCCTTCGAAGAAATCACGAAACGGTCCGAAGTACGACTAAATTGCATTTGCCAGCCAGGTGAAGTGTGGCACATTGCGAATGTTAAATATCCCCATTTGCTAAAAATTTAAATATCCCCACATACTTTTTTATCTAATGTTTAGTAGTCCTCGCTCAGATCTCCCCCCGCCCTTGTTTTAAGCCAGAAAACCCAAGCAATTCTTTTGTAAAGCTTAGGTATCAATTGTAGACGTTTGTTACTACAAAGTTGCCGGCAATTTAGAGAAAAATCGATGGTGAAAATTTTTTGCAGGTGGGTCAACTACATTTTGGGGGTCGGAAATCTGGGGGAATATCTGAGGTTACGGGAACAACGACATTTTGTGGAAGACAGCTAAGCTTGAGGGGAGATCAAGAAGTTTGCGGGGGACATCTAGTTACCCGATTTTTCGCGTCAGCTCATGGAGCGAATGGATCGTGTAGTCTCCGACAAACCCAGTCTTAGCCTAAGACCTTAAAAAGATGACGCAGATGACCAGGTTGGGGCGAGGGAATGGTTACGCTGTTTTGTATCTGACGACGACAAAATTTCTGCAAAGATCGACGGTCTGATTCTTTCTTGTAAAAAAATTGACTGCATTCTGGTAATCCGGTAAAATCCTTCTCTAACCTGCGCGAATCGATAGAGTAGGGAACATCCGATACTGAATTCCATGGACGCAGTCAAGTATATTAACACGCCAACCAAGAAGCAGCTGG
>JNEY01002313.1:0-11806 GCA_020875895.1 Aphelenchus avenae
GTTTTTGCCGGTCCTTGAAAACTCACATACAGCGGAACGTGTCTATCATGGGCGCAAAGGCGACGCAAGCCTTACCTATTTTCGGCGGCCATCTACGTTTTCGGCGTTTCGCCCAGACGGGTGCGGAGGGGCGGGGGGGGGGGAACCAAGTCATTCTTCGGCACACCGGAAAGTTAGAGTTTGCATTCCGTACTACGGTACGGGCCGTACCGTATTCCGTACCGTAGTGTACGGTACGGAGTACGGTACGGCTACGGGTCAGTACAGGTTGCCGTACCGTACCGTACTGCTCGAGTACGGAGTACGGTACAGCAGGACCCCCAGTACGGCGCCGTATTCCGTACCGTACTGCAGGACAAAAAATGACCATTTTTAGCCGAAATCGAGCAAATTTTGGGCATGTTGACCAAAATACCAAAGCAGACTACAAGCAGCTGTCATCTGCGGAATTTAAGGGAGACTTTCAAGCGGATTTTTAAGTGACACGTCAAATCGATGACTTACTTGGAATGTAATAAATATCGGGCGCTTATGCACCCAAGTCGCAAATGCAATAAATGTTAATGTACGCGCTTGGCGGAGACTTCATTTGCGCAGGTCCTTGAGAGTGGCTGAATCCATTATTATTGCTGAATGCCTGAGAACCGGGAATACGTCTGAAAGGCGGTGGTAATCATCGGGCAACGCGGGAAACCGTGTTTTATCGAGGACAGGGCCAACAGCCGAGGCAAGCGATGGCTTTTTTAGAGAAAGATTCTCTAGTGCGAAGTGTTTAGGCTTAGTTTGCCTCGCTCGATTTTTTTGTTGGGGAAACGGGTTTTTACATTGGCATTTGCGTGAGGTACAAGCGAAGGGAGGTGAAGTAACTTCTCACGTCATCTACGTGTCAAAGGAAGACGCATTCTGGTTGGGCTCAATGCTGCTTTAGGGAACGTGTTTAAGGCGCTGCGTTTACCGCCTTTTTCTTCTTCCTTCCTATGCGCGCCCTTCGAAATATATTCCGAACTCGTTGGTCTCACTTTATTGCGCTTTGGAAAACAGTTCTGGGGCACTTCTCTTCCAGAATTTTTCTCGTGATAGACCATTCCGACCACAAAAATATGGAAAGGTCGAGGCGAGAGAATCAACTGGACGCAGAACTCGCAAAACATTTTACAACGAGTCAGCACAAAAATATGTACACACCAATGCAGGAATAAGTTATGCGCACGACTATTTACAACTTGTTCTTGGCGTAGTATTCCTGCTCGCCGAACTCGTCGTGGTAGATGAGGTAGCGGCCATCGGGCTCACGTCGCAGGATCACCTCGTAGTGGTGCGTTTGCGGCTTGCCCTGGAAGTCCATCGACTTCTTGCCCACCTGAGCGATGTACCTGCCGTCCGCGGTCACGGTGGTGTGCTCGGGATGGAGCTAAACACAAAAAAATTAAAGAAGAAATGCGAATATTGACCGCTAATGACGCATATAGACGGCATGCGAATATAGAATACTGCAGGTTAGGGCTCGGCACCCTCCTGTACCGGTACGGACCAGAAAAGGGAGCGGTTGTTTATAACGCCGTTTTCATTAGACCCGTACATTGTTTAAGGTCGGCATCCGACAGCCGTACCGTGCTGACCATCATCGCGTACCACAGACGTACCTTACCCAGTACACTGCGGCTTACGGTACGGACCGAAATACAGAACTGTTCGGGCTGTACTCTGTGCTAAATATCGGAAAACCGAAGCCGTATCATTAAGCCGTACGTACTGACCACCCCGTACCGCACGCAGCTCGTACTAGTACGGTACAGAGCACGGTACGGTTGCCAGCCTTATACGGGTGCCTGCTGTTTTCAGTGGAAACGGTACGGAAGTATTCGAGAATGCGGAACGGAACGGCACAGCGGTCAAATGCCCGTATACTAGTGGAACTTGACATCCTAAGCAACGCTTACCCGCAGATTCGTTGTGGACTTCATCCAAGGAAGGTAGGTCTTTCGAATAGCTTCCTTGCCGTGTGCCGCCCGACGACCTGCGATCACGACCGTTGCGTCTCGATGATAGAGGTCGACCAAGTCGTCCAGCTGACGATTAGTGAAGTGGCGAACAAACGCTTCCGACACTTTGTTGAAGCCTTCCAGATAGCCTAGAAAACCAAACTGTAAGAAATTAACGTACAAAAATGACGGCGTTATAAAGGTCTTCGTGCCAAAGGACTTGCCATGCTCCGTACCGTACTGTCCCGCTCCTGTACCTACTTCTGTACCGTACTTCGGTTCCGTACTGGACCAAAAAATGGCGTACCATAGCATCAAATATGGTATGGAACGGCATGAAATATGGCACTTTACGGCGCCGTGCTGTAGCGGCTCCCGTACCGTTTTGTCGTACCATAAGTACCGCAATACGGTACGGAGTACGGTGCGGTGGCGGCGCCAAATGATCCGACTGTATGTTTTAATAAAGTATGACGCCTCAAAAGACCTACCGGACGACGAAGCTACGTCCATTCCTATCGGTTTCGAAGCTAACATTCTAAGATTCGACGATGATAGTTGACCCAAACAAATGTGCTCACAGTCACCCAGAGGAAGCACTTTGATACTTTTGATGGTTGCCGATGACCAAACCGGCTATTTATCGACGCGGAAGCGACGCGACGATTGTGGGCGAGGGGCCGACGGACGAAGACGGACGGACATGTTTACGCATTCCGCGCGAGAGGAAACCTTCAGTTTATCATGAATTGGGGCAGCGTCACGTCTTCTCGGTAAACACCAAAGTATGATGAGTGAAAAAGCTTGATTAACAGCCGATCAGCTTCTATTTTGAGTTCAGTTAGCCGCGTTTTTGTGTACACGGACTGCCGAGGCCATAAATAAAGCATGTTATAACAAAGTCAATGAGAGCCTGGTTACTGAAATTTTCTGAAGACGTAGGAGAGCTAGCCTTTCGTTGCCTGGCATTCAGTACCTAAAAATCTTAAGGGACCGTCACCATTGGTTAGCAAAAAAGGCGAACTCCGTCGAATCTCTGTTTTGGGTTCTAGAGATGCAACTTCACTGACCTTCTTCACTGACCTTCATGAATACATGTCAAACTGTGCCTTCCCTTTGGAAAATGCACCGAGGACGGGTCCTTTAAATGAACAAGCCGACGTACTGCAAGGGACATGTACCAACTTTTTTGTTTGGTTACTAGTTTTCACTTAGCGAATGGTGAAGGGCGCAAATGTTTAGTGTGAGCTTTGCCACTGAGCATCAGTGGAATGTCCACTCGGACGCTATATCCTGACGACGCCGTTTTTCTCAGTGGTTCACGAGGATGAGGGTGACGACTGAGGCGGAGAGAACTCTTCTGTCTAGGCTGCAGTTGGGATCACTCCGCGATTTGTCGCACTGCTCGCATTATGGGCGTACGTTAAGCTGCAAGCTACAGCCTACAGCTTAGTCCTATGTTCTTCCGTCTTTTGGACCCTTTGACGGACTCCCTACCATCAGTGCTTCGCGTACTTCCGCCTTCCTGGCACCTGAAGTGACGATCACATTTTTACGACCATTAACGGTCACATCTCGAAGTGGTCGAAAGGTCAGTGTGTAAAAAGGGATGAGTGCGTCTGGGAGTTGTTTGCGCATATTTGTAAAAGGTCAGGGTACGAATGAAAAAACGGCTGGTTTCAGCGCTACCCTCCAATGTGGAATGCACTTTTGCAGTCTAAAAACTGGAGGCGTTTACCGCGGACGCTGACGGATGCGTCTCGTGGGAAATTCAACAGTGAGTTCAAAGCGGATCTTTAGCGGGAAATCCCTTCGTAGTAAATGTCATTCGTCTGGCGTGTTTTAGCTTAAGCATAATGTGCTTTCCCCCAGCAGTTTACTAATCTGTCAGAGATTCGCGTACGTTTGGCGCTGATTTTGCATATTTTTTAAACGGACTACTTTGGGACTTGCCACTTAGCTCCAGGCGACGGTACGGGGCAAAAAGGTAGAGATCGAGGCTTTATCCTCTCGTTAGTAACGAGTCTCGCTAGTGGTCATATCTCCGCATAACAAGGGGCCATTCGGTGGATGAGTAGATCAGACCAAATTCGACGTTCTTCGGCGAGTTCAGCCAGTCGTACTGCCCCGACGGGTAGTCTTCCATCCATTTATCGCCGTACGTCGCCTAAAAGAGTTTGAAGCGCAAACAAAATCGAGACGAATGTACTGCTTCTCTCTTGTCTTACCCTGAGCACGTCGACGGTGTTGCAGGGCACATAGACGAGCTTGTCGAGCAGGTCGCCCGCGCATACGCCTTGCATCTTCGGTTGGTACCATCGCAGTTGCTGACGTGCGCCCTCGTTCATGCCCGCAGTGTAGTCCATTCCTCGAGCGGCGTCCTCGTAGAGGTAGAACAGGTCTATCCGTTGGCCTTCCTTGATGACGGTCAACTCGAGCGAGTCGTTCAGTCGGCCGAGGATCCACTTTAGGCGGAACGTTTTCGAGTCGATGAAGGTTTGGATTAGTTCCTCGGAGTGTTCGCTGCGACGCATAGCGAAGTCAAAGTCCCAAGTGTGCGGAATTATAGAGCACTCTCGGTACCAGCCTAGAAAAGTCTACCGGGTAACGGCTAAAGATCGGCAGTCGCGACGTAATACGGCCCCATCGTGCTCCGTGTCGTACTGGTACGGTACGGCGGGTTCAGTCCGGCAACCATTACTAGTCGAAATTAAACTGAATCAAAACATAACAAGTTTGCCTTTCATGGAACACATTATTGTATGTCCGTCCAGTACGGAATACGGCACTGCTCCACTTTTCTCTGTATCTAGCAATGGCACGTCCCGCAATGTTGCGTACTCCGTCCCGTACTGTTACGGTACGACGGGCATCAATACAGTACGAGATGGTACGGAGCACAGTACGCCAACCAGCTGCCGGTCCCTGCTAGCTGCACATCGCTGGTATATTCTTGACGCTTTGGAACGATCATTGTACTCGTAAATTTAAATGGTAACGAGCTTACCCAGCAGTGAGCCGCCGAATAGGAAACACGTCGCGTTATGTTCTTCGCAAAGGTCACGGAACTCGGCAACGGAATCTGCGAAGCTAAGCGGAATATAGCGCGTTACGTTGTGGGCTCGTGTCAGTAGCTGTTTGCACGAGTAGAAGCGACCTCTAGCCCAGGCCTTCAGGAAGCGGGGGATGGAATCGGGGACGAGCGCGACCACTTCATGTCCATTGTCCATGCGAATAGTACGCGCCGTCGTGTTGTACCTGATGGATATGAGCAGAGTCTAATCGGACTTTCCGAGGACTTACAAATGAGCATTTACTACCATTAACTGTTCCAGTTTTATTGCAAAAATTATAAGCCACAACTTACAAAAATCGTGCGGTTAAGAAACTAGACATACGAGCGTAACTAAAAGTGTGCCGTTATGTGTCGGTCACGCAAACTCTACATAAAGTCAAATTTGTAGAGCTTTTTAGGAACGGTTTTTGATTAAGTTTCGTGTCTTTGTTGAGAATAATCCTCCAACGTAACAGAAAAATTGCTAGAAACCGGAAATATTGGGGACCCACCGCTCTAACGAGGAGGCTCCTCATTTGCCTGACAACTGACGGAAGAACAAAGGTACGATCGGCTCACCTTAAGACGGCTCGGTCTCCTTCGTCCATTTCAAAGCGAAGGTAGTCCTTGTTGTCGTCGTCATAGTACGTCACTATTGTGGCTACACTACTCTCCGGCCGGCCAAACAATGCCGTACTGAGGTCCTTTCTTGACGCCAGAAGCACCGGAGCGGCGCACCGTTCATTTGCGATAAGTTTCTGCATGCAACCGACATCTATCAGCAAGAATCTGAAAGGCAACTTATGCTCGAATTGTACAAGGCTTTCTTTGTTTCAGCAGTAAACGACATCGGACTGCCATGATGGCTTCAGGGCTGAGCATTCATACTATGTGTTGCTGACATTTGAANAACCGGAAATATTGGGGACCCACCGCTCTAACGAGGAGGCTCCTCATTTGCCTGACAACTGACGGAAGAACAAAGGTACGATCGGCTCACCTTAAGACGGCTCGGTCTCCTTCGTCCATTTCAAAGCGAAGGTAGTCCTTGTTGTCGTCGTCATAGTACGTCACTATTGTGGCTACACTACTCTCCGGCCGGCCAAACAATGCCGTACTGAGGTCCTTTCTTGACGCCAGAAGCACCGGAGCGGCGCACCGTTCATTTGCGATAAGTTTCTGCATGCAACCGACATCTATCAGCAAGAATCTGAAAGGCAACTTATGCTCGAATTGTACAAGGCTTTCTTTGTTTCAGCAGTAAACGACATCGGACTGCCATGATGGCTTCAGGGCTGAGCATTCATACTATGTGTTGGTGACATTTGAACGCTGCAGTCGGATTATAGATTAAAAGGCTAGTACATATTTCCATTTGCGGGGCTGCAAAAGTCTTTTCACGCTCGTTAATGTGCGCGTTTCATCTGAACATTTTCACCTTTTCGGAGCTAGCAGCACCTGGCTTTCCCATGAACCTATTTTAGCACTCACGCTTTCAGAGTGTCCAGCAACCTTTCAGAAGTCCAACCCCTTCGCTTTCAGGTTATGCTAACCGCCGCCTACTCTAGTGGCCGTACGCTATTCCTTACTTGGTATCCACCGTTGGAGGAGCGTATCCGAAGTACCGTATTCTCCCCGATTGCCAGAAAACCAAGTATACCATGGCGAGGCTCAGCAACAGAACGTAGACTAAGAACGACCTTCTGAATCTCGAGAGAATCTGCGGGCACGACATGTGATGGACAGTCTAAAGGGAACTCATAATGTTTGTTTGAACAAGGCGAACTCGAAGAACGACATAGCATGGGTAGTAGGCGACGCGTATGGAAATTACTTTTAGACGTTTCGTTTAAAACTTGTGAGGAAGAATTCTAAAAATCTGGTAGCCAGAGTTCGAATAAAGTTTAAAAAATGTTTGAACCATTCTTCGTATAGGACTGCACGGTCCGCGAAGGCGACACAAAAGGCGAACAGCTGAATCGCACCAGCCTGGGGTTTGTTCTATAGATAGGTCCGTATAAAACTTTTGCGCCGACATGCGTCACAATTTCTTGCAACGGTCAGGCCCTTCTTTGTTTGTCCTTTGTGAAGGAGCGGTCATTTGTATGGTTCCTTGGTGTCGTGTTCGTAGGCGCAATTCGTCGGCTCTGTATGGCGTCGTAAAGATTTCAATGCGACCACGCGACTATATTTATGCTACGACTACTTAAATTTAAGGCTTCATGCATCACGCTAATAGGCTCAAGAGCGGGCATAAATGCACCCAGAAGACATCCTTAAAGGCATCGATAGCACCCTCTACTGCGCGCGCGGTTTTATCGGCCAAATACCGTAGAAATGGAAAACACAACTATTGCCTAACATGAGATGCAAGTGTCCTTGCCACTCGCGTATGCACGTAGCCCCGTTTGAACAACGTTTTCGGTAATGCTCCTGTGAGATTAATCACTTCATTAATTCATGTTAGTATTAGGGTCAGCCATTGATATCACTACTTTTACGGCCATTGGGCTGCGTCCAGACGTCCGCGAGCATTTCATGGCGCAAATTGAAATTAGCATGACATGTCGAGCAAGTTGCAGGCCAACGTTTTTGGCGGCCAGACGAAATTCAGTCAATTAGCGTTTTTTTCTCCAGCGCCGCTGATGATAAGAGCCATACATTGCAACGCTACGAAGCCAGGATCACATTGATTAGCCCACGAATGGCCCATGTTTCGAAACCCCTGAGTGATGTCTTGCTCGTAGGCGTGCACCTTGAACGTAGGTAGCCGTGACTCACTAAGACGCCGGCTATAACCAACGAATGCGACTTCTACGCAAACGCTTAAGCTTCGCGTTTAGTGCAGTACTGAAGCAGCGTTTACGTTTCCTGTACGCTGGGACGTTCCGCTAACAACAGAACAACATCTTTTTGACTCTACGCGAACTCCAATTTCAACGCATTTCCCAAGGAATAACTGATCTTATTTCAGGTCACTGGAAGCAAAATCTAGCAAGGCGGTGTTGTAGAAATCGATGAAGAAGACCTTTGTACAAAAGCGAATAGAGCAAGAACGCACAGCGACAAGGAAGTAGAACAACGGAAACGGATGTTGATTTTTCTAGCGGTTAATATTTGAGTGTACACGCTGACAATTATTACGGCATGCAATTGTTACTTCAATTGGCCCTTCTATATAAAATAATGGGCAGCTGAATTTGGAACATTCGCGAAGTTAGTAGTTGGGCGGATTGTAACAAATTTTCACTATTTATGTGAAATCTTTGACTAAAATTTCTTTGGTATCGCCTGCGGCGGGCCATGCTGGCCTCAGCCTGAAAGTTGAAATGGCCCGGGACTCGAACTCCCGGATTCCGGGACCGGGACCGCCCAGCCCTGGCACGTAGCTACATGCGAAGCACTCATATTGTGTACAACGTTAACGGCCTTAGATCGACAGCATGCAAAATCACTCTGACCCAAAGAGCTGGTGTGTCCGGACAATCTTTCGTTTTTTTAATGAGCCAGGTGGTTATTAGCTACGATGGGTTCATAATAAAACTTTTCAAACATCGACACGGGGATAATTTCGGAACAGTTCCCCATGGTGAAATCCTGCTTCGCACGTTCCTGCTTCGAATACTTCTGCTTCGCATGCTTCTGCTTGTGAGTTTCAGATCAGCCTGTCAGGACAAACAGTCGTCAGTAAACCATAATTATTGTGAAATCAGGCACGCACCGCTGCATGCGCTTTTGCAATCACACGCGAAAGGCTAGTACCTTCAAACTACATTGGCGGTTATGAGTCGTCGTGACTTACGAGGAACGCACGGTTTAGGTATCTGTTAATATAGGGTTAACCGGATCGAAAGGCGAAGGACGCAGCGGCATTTTGCCTTTGCTTGCTTTCTACCAAAAACCTAAAGCTATGCCACGTCGCAAAGTTTTTGGTCCAAAGTCCAAGGTTAGCCTTGGATGGCGCTAAACACACCCATACATGGCGTTGAATATTCATATAGCTCACAGTCTCTACCGCCCCAATCTGCCTATCCAAAACCACTTTGGTGGTGAGATCCGCTTCGCCAATCACCACCTGACACACCATCCGACGCCCGCCCTAAAAGCGAATTAATTTTTTGGGCTGCAGAACGCTCCGCTTCGGCTCCTACATTCGTTGTTCACGTCGTCGCAAGCGAGGATGGTCGCTTCGATGCTTTTAGCGTTGTTCTCGGCGTTGGTCGCGTCCAGCGCAGCCAAGGACTACCTATGTGGTGACAATAATGAGGCAAAGATAAGCCAGCTAAAGGTACCGTTTAGACTAGAAAATGATTTTACCAACTTCAATCCTTCGTAGCGAAGCGGTAGCTGGAACTACGGAACGAGCACGAACCCGCTGGAGTTTCCCATGCTGGTGCAGCTGGTCTACGCCGACAAGACGCGGGCATGCGCCGGCTCGCTGATCACCGTCCGCCACGTGCTCACGGCTCGTCAGTGCGTCGACGGCGTCAAGCCGGAGGACATCAGCGTCATCTACGGACCAAGGACGTAAGCATGGCGCCGGTCTTTCAGTCACTGTAAAGTGAACTACGTGTTGTCCTAGCGTATCGAGGAAATTCTCGAGACAATCTTCGATTAATAACTGCGACACGAGTTCCTTGTAACTTATCGTACGTCTATAGGGCTGACTGAAAATGTCAGGGAAGTACATGCAGCACGCCATGCTGTAAGCATGGACGCGTACAAGGCGTAGAGCAGCAGCGTACTAAGCGCTACGTCATTCAGAAGTCTTCAATTTACAATTGAAATTTGGAGAAGATATGCAGCGTGCCAAGCTCCTAGCGCATACGCTCTGAGTATCGCTACTGCTGCTGTTGCATGCACAAGGCTGCTCGACATGGAATGTTAACGGTTTTTACAAGTATTGTGCCCCGCGAGCCACCACGGGGCCTTAGGACGACTCCAAACGTATGCTTAAATCAACTCTTTCAGCCCATACGGCGGGAACGCATCGGTGAAGAGTGCTAAATCGCCAAGTGATGCGAATGTGGACCTGGCTGTGCTTGAGGTAAAATCGCCGGATCTGACTAGCCATGCCCTTGGAATCTTCGAACCTTTAGCTCGCGTTTGCGGTCGAGGTTTCGGACAGCACCATTCCAGTATGCGTGGGGGACAAATCCGTTGAGAAGACCTACCACGAGTACAAGGGACTCCACTTCGGCCCGAAGAACAAGTCCGAGGACAGTGAGCTCGCGAGGCCGATGTACCAGGACGTCCTTCTGCGAGCGGACGAAAAGGAGTGCATGTAAGCTACAGGATCTGGATACACCGACGCCGTCATGTTTAGCAAAGCGCTTGAAGACGACTACGACAAGGACAGCCAGTTTTGCGTGGGCAAGCACAACCAGGTCTTCGCGGAGGTGAGTAAACCCCATGGAACGTCGCACGCTGGATTAGCCCTCTTAAATGCGCTCAGCTAAATTAATTGCTCGCCCCTCCAAAAACTGCCCTGCCTCATCGTCCGAAAATGCAAAAATATGGGACACCAGCCGGGGCTTCACAACATTTTGACCGGCCATGGCTGTTTACCAATTTGCCTCCATACAAGGACCTTATCATGGGCTACCGCTTAGTACGCAATTTGTGCACGCATGGCGGACACACCACGCCAGTTCAAAACATTTGACACATCGTCCGAACGCTTAAGCTCATAGTGATAAACATGCTAGGCAGGGTCATGCAAAGCGTCAGGGGCGCAACCAGCGGTAAACCCCCCCCCCGTCGGACGTTCAGGGGAAATAGTGTAATTTTTAATGCAATACTGTAATTTGCCCTACCTAAAAGCGTTGGCTTCGCCTACGGCATGCTTTTCGAGGTTAAAATACCTTAGAACCGCCTTCCAAACCCATAAACCCGCCAAAATTGAGTGAATCTTGCCCAATAAGTCTTAAAACCGGTTTGGCGGCGCCTGCGGCGGGCTGTTCAATGACGTAATCTTCGAAATCCTTCAAATTTTGAAGGAAATTTTGCCAGGTAAACCCAACGTTGCTTTGGAGGCGCCTACGGCGAGCTATGTAAGAATCAGGCACCGAGAAATGCTGCTGCGGTCGATGCGAAGGCAAATTTTAGAGCAAGTTTTTGCATTGATAGTCAAAATTTGCTCTGGCGGCTCCTGCTGCGGGCTGTTTAAGTTGTAACTAACCAAAAGGGCCGCTTTAACCTATAAAAAGGACATTTTCGGCTATGTAGTAGGTTTTGGATTATTTTCGACACGCGGTGCCAAGACGTTTAGGGAATCTACACCGGAGGACCGATCCTCGTTCGTCATCAATCAAGCGGACGTTTTCTGCAAGTGGGAATCGCCCTCAAGGCGGATGCGGAGAACAACTACGGTATCAAAAACAAAACCGCAAAAGGGGAATGTGAAAATTTGACGCTTAGGCTCCGCCACGCGGGTAGCTCTGTACCAGAAGGAGATCGGCAAGCTGACAGGATGCTTTTTGATCGGCGCCGGCCTCAACAGCACGACTTCGGACAAGCAAGATTGCGAGCACGTTGCTAAGACGACTAGTACGACTAAAAAGGCCACTAAAAGAACGACAACAAGTACGCCCAAAAGGACTACTAAAAAGACGACTAAAGCGACGACTAAAAGAACGACTGAAAGGACGACTAAAACGACGACAGCAAGTACGACGAAAAGACCTACTAAAAAGACGACTAAAAGGCCAACAACAAAGACGACTAAAAGGACGACAAAAACTACGACAATAGCCGACAACAAGTACGT